>JAAGKR010003397.1:0-75343 GCA_011419295.1 Clarias macrocephalus | reverse complement strand
ACACACACACACACACACACACACACACACACACACACACACACACACACACACACACACACACACACACACACACAAAATACACAACATTTGGGAGGATTTGGTAGACTAGTCCTAGCAGCACCAGTGTTGATTGAACAGAAATTCACAAAAAAATTAAGCAAACATAAAGAAGCAGTTGTACAGAAATCTGCCAGCTCTTACAGACTGTACACAAAAGTGTAACTAACTTTGTGTACAGTTACAGACTCCAGACAGATCCAGTTCAGGATTAAGTAAAGTTAAAGCGAACAAGTTATGGAGAATATGAGCTGACTTGGGTGTAGGATGTAGGTTCTACAATGTCACTGTGTTTACAGCCCAGGGAACACAGAACGGTACCCCAGAATGACTTGTAAAGGTCCAGTTACAAAACATTTCAGAACAAGCAGCTGACATGACTGTGAATGAGGTCGCCTCTTAATACTTAAGCGTTAACGATTATGTAACAGCTATCAAGACAACAATCTGAAGCGGTTACATTTTGTTTTGCACTAGTGCTCAGGCTTCAGGTGAGATGATTATGGGAGTTTGAGGAAGCCATGGCGTAACTAATTAGACAAAGAGAGGGCACAGTCCCTCTAAAGTAAAAACCTTCTCTGCTTGCGACATAAAACATCTTCATGGACACGACACGATCAGTTTTTTGCGAACACTTTGGTTAAAAAGTGAACAGATGTATGTTATACTGATAACCACCTCAGTGCTTATTAGGGATGTTGGTGATTAATAATTAACTGCTGTTAAGAATTTAAATGATTATAAATGTATTAACTGATAATGTTTGTTTTGCTCACATGTGTTTCATGTTTCTGTGCTCACGTATCTATTAACCTGTACGCACATTATTTAAGCTTTTTTAAGATTTGTATTCAGACAGAGAGATGAGAAGTGTTTAAGATTATTATCATTATTATTATTATTCTTATTTATGTTTGTTTGAACTATTTTTTACTTTATTAAATTGTCTCACAAAACTAATCTGTTGAGATCATGTGGGTACAACAATTTCAATAAAACCTAAACAGAGAATGTCTGTGCAGGTTCCCCCGAGAGTTCATGTGAGCTGACTCCTAGTTAAACTGAGAATGCTTGTCTTGTTATCAGTAATTATTAATAATTAATCAATCATTGATTGTTAACATGAAATGTCTTACACGCAGGTTCACATTTAAGCTCAAAGACTTGTGTGTATTAATAAAGGATGTAACTAATAAACAGCACCTTCAGCTTACTTTGGGATAAATTCCCTTAGGCACAATTAATAAAAAAACAACAGTTACACAAATCTGAACACAAACGGATCTACTACACTTCAGAATTCACATCTTGCTATATGCATACACGTCTATTCATTTCAAGATTTATTTATGAAATGCATTTCGCTGCATAAAATTATCCTTGTGCGCTAAAATGATTTTTATGTGCATGACATCAAATGTAACTGCTACAATCAAGCTCTGAGGCAGATTCTGGCCAGGCAGTGTACACTGGCCATCTATCAGTTGTCCCGAGAAAACCGATAAAGAGGAATTACTGTTGATTTGAACGGATTCTGGCTTGTCTCCTTCTGTATACTACAGTACATATATTACGTAGAAACATGGCTTCTCTTCATGCAGTGTTTCAAGCTTTAAATTTGGACCAAGCACAGAATAATGGTGTTAGTGCAGTGATTTCTTACACCACTGATATCTCCCATGTCATTCCTGTTGGTCCTCTGAGGTTGTCCGGTTAGTGGTGCTGTGTTGACGTGGACGTGAGGAGGTCCGCCCGGCTCTCACTAGCGCATGCCGCCCAGGATGCCCCTCCAGTCATCGGCCCAGGACAGGAGGCGCCTCTGCGTGGTGCTGGCAGGCAGGTGCTTGTTGTGGCAGGCAGTGAAAAGAACATGTTCCCAGGATGGATTGGGCTCCACACCTGCAGTAGAACAGCATTGAGCTTATCCTGACAGTTTCATTCTAGAGCTTAGAATATGTAGTGGAGGTATGTTAAGGCAACGGTAGTTAGGATTCTTTGTTAATAATGAAAGAACATGACCGCATACACAGTGACGTCACAATAGTGTAACGACAGGGAACAGGAGATAGAAGAGGCTTACAGTACATTACATGTAACTATAAATCACAAAACGCATTCAGATATTCATTCAGAATCCAGATCCAGGGGGTCAAAGGTTTACTTCCTGCCTCAGGTCTGTGTGCATGGAGATTGTATGTTTCCCCCAAGCTTGTTGGGTTTCCTGACCTGCGGTTTAAGTGGTATAGGAGATGAATGAATGAATTCAGAGATTTGTTTGTTCTATTATTTCACAGAAAACTATTGGGTGGTATCTGATTTAACCACAGTGTGGAGTCATTACACAGCTGAAGAGAAATCATGAACATATTTTTTTTGCATTTCAGATTCAGTTGCTACTGATCACCTTTTTTATGCAATTGTAATGCATAAAAAAAATCTATGCTGCTATTAGTCTTGTAACATTTTACAATGTTACAAGGGTGCTGCACCAGATGACCTGGCCTCCACAGTCACCGGACCTGAACCCAATCGAGATGGTTTGGGGTGAGCTGGACTGCAGAGTGAAGGAAAAAGGGCCAACAAGTGCTAAGCATCTCTGGGACTCCATTTCAGGTGACTACCTCTTGAAGCTCATCAAGAGAAGGCCAAGAGTATGCAAAGCAGTAATCAAAGCAAAAGGTGGCTACTTTGTAGAACCTAGAATGGGACATATTTTCAGTTGTTTCACACTTTTTTGTTATGTATATAATTCCACATGTGTTAATTCATAGTTTTGATGCCTCCAGTGTGAATCTACAATTTTCATAGCCATGAAAAAAAAAAAAAAAACTCTCTGAATGAGAGTCCAAACTTTTGGTCTGTACTGTATAAAAAATGATTCATGATATGATCCCAACTACAAGTTTTGTGATCCATTTCACCCAGGTAGCCATCCTGAAGTGAATATGTTTTGTATTAAGTGTCAGTGCATTCAGTCGTCAGATTAACACACAGGATCAAGAAGAATGCAGCTTCTTCATCAAATAGATCAAACCATGAAAAGTATTAAACACATGTGACCAAGTTTGTAATCAGGCCTGCTTAATAGATTAAAAACGATAAAAAACTTGGGTTCTAAATGTAAACAATCTTGGGCACTATAATTAAACTGAAATTTTGGGGAAAAAGATCTAAACTCTGGTTAACCACTAGGGGGAAACATAAGGCAAAAAAAAAAAACACAAAATTAATGGTTAAACACAAATGATAGGAGTTTCAAGGTAATTCTCTTCTATGCGATATTTAGTGTAGATTCATGACATTCAGCTGAGGAACGTCAAAAGCGGAAACAGCTTTACGAATATAGCACAGTCCTGTCACCGTGTTTAATCTTTCAACATCACCTGGATGACCACCTTCTGCAATATATGGAAATGTGATACATTTCTTTCCATAATCTGTTAAACAGTGAATGAGTGGACAATTCTGGACCCTTATCCTACCAAGGATGTCCGGCTTGTCGTCAATCAGGATGTCTCCGCTCACTATTGTCTTGTCTCTGGTTAAAATGACCTTCTCCAGGAAGTCGGTGCCCAGGTGCCTCTCTACCCATGCATACTGAAAACGCACACACTGACCGTTATTCTCATGAACAAAAGAGAAGAGAAATCAGATTTTTTTAATCATAGCCATGCAGAGAGGAGGACTTACCTTTTCGTATGGACAGTGGTCATAGTGCTTAATTGGACTGGTGCAAATGAAGACATCTGTACTGGTTAAAACAACAGCAGAAGTGTATTACTGATTTAAAGATGAGAGTGTAAATTGTGTCAGATTTACTTTAAGACAAAAAACTATCTGCATCCGGAGATATTTATATGAAGGCACTTCACCTGTAACTTGTATGACTTATAATTGTTCTAAAATTCATTCAATCCAGCTTTTAAAAGAGACTCTACACACAGTTTTTCAAAAAACATTTTTCAGTTTAGAGCTAAACTTCTTTTCGAGTGATGGACTGTAATTAGTGCTTACTTCTCCATCTTGGCCATCTCCTTCACTGCCTCCACACTGCCTGGTAAAGGTTCGAGCTCCATGAAGAAGTTCTTGGACTCCCAAATGCTGATGGCTTTATCCTGTGAACAACACACAACTGCTAAACTGTAGCCATCATACATACCATGCTACAACATTTATCTCAATAAATACCCAAAGTTTTATTACGAATAAGAAGAAGTTCATAATACTGACTGTATTGATTGTAATTTATTGTAATAACGGAGTAATCGGTTTGGACCAGAGGCAATCCACGGGTGGTGATACAAAGCACAAAAAGCACTGGGATATTTAACAATATGTATCTGACACTTTTTGGAATTCATCCACAGATCCTGGAAATTAGCTGATATTCTTAAGTGGAATAAGTGGAACATCGTAACATAAATCTTGTAAGTTTCTCAGGACTGTCCTCATGGTTTATTTGCCTCATGTTTTGGCTACATAATACCAGTAAAACTACTTTCACCCTGTTATCTACATTGTTGGTCGCCATCCACACCAGTCATGGTTAGTTACAGTAGATCGAAAGTTGTGGAAGGATATGTGTTGGCAGAGCACTGGTTAAACTGGTTAAATAAACAAACAAATCATAACCTATTGTTGATAAATAGTGTTTGTGTAACTGTTGTATAAAGCAATACAGCACTCGAGAACATACTGTTGTACGGAATATCAGTAAGCAAGCTGTGCCCTTGTGCCTATGACCACTTCACAGCCGTGTGAAAGTGGTCATACTAAAAGTACTTGTCTAGGACTAAATTAATTTAGTTAGAAAGAAATTAAATATAGATTAATTTTGATGCCTATATTATCATACAACTATGAGTGTGTATCTCTCTCATGTTGTCTGTGTACAGGCAGTTTTTCACTATGAGGATATAAGCAAAAGCTTTTTCAGGGATTTTTACGGTTCCTTTACCTTCATTTACCTCAATATCATTTTAAATATCTGAGTGCCCCTACACTTCTCATAGTTAAATGTGTGTTTTTATGATCGCTGATGAAAAATCATAGTGTGGTCGGTAGTGTTCTGTGAAATTAACAAAAAGAGGCACATTTCTCACACTTCACAAAAGCACACATTAAAAAACAAAAACATTCTCATCTCCAAGAAGTTTTGTGTATTTTTAAACAATATCATGAGAAGGAGTGCTGTTGTATTGTATTAGCAGTCCGGCTGTCGTAGGCACAAGGAAAATGCCTTGATACAGTTCTCCAAATGTTATTATCTACAGTTTGTTTGTTTATCTGAGCAGCTATTTTACTCCGCCAACTAACTAACCGCGACTGGCAGAGCTGGCGACCGACAGGAGTGAAAGTAGTTTTCGATTATTTTCCGGTACTATGTATAGATAAAGGGTGGGGAGAATAAACCACGGAGGTGGAGGACAGTCGTGTAAATCTCATGAGATTTTCTTCATCTCTTTATCTTTAGATTTCTTTTCATAAGTATAACAGCTCAAAAAGAGCAACTTTGAAAATACAGAAGTAGATAAATTGGATCTGTAACGAAAGATTTCGTGTTCAAGTTTATTTTCTAATTCCTTTTTTGATCTTTGTTTATTTATATAAATGTATTTTTCTATTGACCGCGGGGAGAGATGGCTTCTTAATCGATTTTCTCATTGATCCGAAGGGGTGGCATTAGTTTTGATCAGGCAGTGTGTGTGTGTGTGTGTGTGTGTGTGTGTGTGTGTGGTTTTCCATCTAAACGCTAGCGGACGTCAGTCTAGCCGACACCCGGCTGATCCATTCCAGTGTGAACTGATGTGCTGTGTTTGGTGTTTAGTGTAAAAGAAGAAATAAATCCTACCCGCAGGTCCTCTCTCAGCTCTCCGTACTGCGTGGATACCCAAAAGCCCCTGCGCTCGTCCAGGCTGATGTACGGGTGGTTCGGATATCGCTGTCTGTATTTCTTTAGGAATCCCCCTTCAAAGTCCGCGATCACGCCGTCCATATCGACGAGGACGCGCAGCTTCGCTCCGGCGCCGGGCTGGGTTTTGGGTCCGGGTCCGGGTCCGGGGCAGGAGGGCATTTCCCCACAGCGCCTCCGCGGAGACAGAGCCGAGTCCCTGAGCAGCAGCAGCAGCTGTGCGGTTCTCCTCCGCACCTGGAGAGCCATAGAGCCCGGAGTTCACCAAGTCCCAGTGTTCGCTTTAGATCTCCTCCTGTTCGTGTCCGTGCCCTGCCGCTCTGCTCCCGCACATTCCCGCTCCCGCAGTGAGTCCGGTGAATCTCCGGTGTTGCCCCCCTCTGCACTCCCTGACCCCGCGGTCTCTACGCGCCCACTCAGTATCAATACCTCCGCGTTACACCTTCCTGAGAGCGCGTTCACCACCAGCATGCACCAATAGATATTAATCATTCGGTTACCCGATCAGTCTGTCCGCCCAGGCTGTTTTGACAACGTAAACGTTTTTAGTAATTGTGACATGTCTATCACTTCCGCATTAGCCGCTGTTGTTGGCTACGTCAACGCGTCCGCCATGTTGGTAGGAGCTACACAGAGCACGGAGCAAATACAAGTCGATGTAGAGATGCAGAGAAAACTCACTTTATTCACTCACTACGGGACGGGACGGGACGGGAGGAGACGGGAAAGTGTTTGTAGAAATAGTTAAAAGTTTAAAGCTAAAAATAATCTGATGAGCTTTAATAACGCTGATCCGATCAGGATTTTTGAGGCCGATCACCGATTTCCGATCACTAGAAGCTGTACGGGCTGATAGCGATCACCGATTACAGGGTCTACTTGAAGCCTCATCATGTAACATTATTTATTAAACTATATCTAACAACAATGTAAATTAAGTATTGAAATTACAAGGAGAAGAATATCATGAATTGACAACTGTATTTATTGGCAAGCAACATGTGCAACACGTCAACTTAAAACATAGCAGCCTGAGTTTGGTTAGTAATTGGGAACAGCTCAGAGCTTGACAAACACAACTTTCCTGTAGATTTTATAAAATGTAATAAAATAACCGTAAATTTCATTTCAATGGTTCGATAGGTCGCACTCTCCAACAGCTCCCACAAAAATGAAAAATAAATTGACATTTTGAAGGATTATGTCAGCATAAGTTTCATTATAACTCTAATTAGAGTCTCAAATATTTACTGGTGATAAGATGAAAGCGAGTGGGAAGCTACAGACCTTGAGAGGTAAAAAGCAGTCTGAAGCAGGCCCCACCGCACCGAGCTCTCCTGAAACCGCTGGGCAATCGGGCGAGGTCTTACAACGACCGACAGACGTTACTATCCTGGAGGCCATTAACTTGTTACGTACCGAGCTACGAGGGCAGATATTTGTCAGACGATCGACACTCGGATTGAAGAAATTGCCTCTACCATCAGAGGGGAAATATCCGCTCTTAAATCAGAAACCCAGGCAGCTATTCAGGCCCTGCAAACCACGACAGCGCAACATGAATCTGGAGGGAAGATCAAGACGACAAAACGTGCGGATTGCCAGACTAAAAGAGGGGACCAAGCGGGGCAAGGAGATTAATGCATTTATTTCTGAACTTCTGAAAGAGCCGCTCTCCATGGATGAATGTCCGCTTTTAGATCGTGCACACAGAGCTCTGCGTACGCGCCCGAATGATACCTACCCGCCGCGCACCCTCATAGTGCGACTTCATTATTTTCGAGACGTGACAACTATCCTCAGGAAAGCTGCAGAACGAAGGGACCTTGTCTACGATGCTCAAAAGTTCCGTATATTTCCTGATTTTACTCCTGAAGGTACAAAGCGCAGAGCAGCGTTCAACAGAGCAAGAGAGTTAATAAGCCAGGATAAGCCAGGAATGCGGTACGGAACATTATTCCCAGCGAAGTTGAGAGTAACTTTCAATGGCACAGAGACCGTGTTCACTGACGCGAGAAAAGCCGAAGAGTTCGCCGAGCTACATTTTGGTGCTGGCCGAAAAGATGCTGGCGGTAATGGTTGATACTAACTGTGTCGCTCTGGGCAACATATAAGAAGGCATTGATTTAAAGTACAGGTTTAAGGATCCTTTTTTTTTTTTTTTTTCATTTTAGGGTATGTGCTTTTTCGCAAAAAAAAAAAAAAAAAAAAACCTCCTAGGTTGCTTAAAAGTCTATAGTGGCTGTTCACACAACTTTTTCTTTTTTTGCCACTGATTTTTTCAACACATTTTATAATAAGTCTTAAGTTTTCAAAATGTTAATTCTGGATTGCAGAACATGTTATTTGTGAGGCTGTTTTAGGCTTCCATTGTTAGAAGTGTTCAATAAAGAAAGTAGTATTTATTTTTTAGGTCTGTTGACGGGTTTGTTTTTTGTTTTGTTTTTTCTTAATACTTCCTTAGTGGGGTCGCGCCTTACTCCAAAGGGTTCTCAGTATAGGCAAGACATTGGGGATGTTAAGGGGTGGGTACTGTTGGGACATTTATATTCGCTTTGTGTTTTTTCACGTCACACAATGGTGTATTCGGCGGATGAGTATGAACCTGCATTATACGGAATAACATAATGCAATCAGAAAAGGGGAGACAATTTACTGTGGTTTCTTGGAATCTTAAAGGGTTGAATCAACCAGTTAAAAGGGGTAAGGTGCTTGCACATTTAAAATCATTATCAAGTAACAATCTTTCGTCAAGAAACGCACTTAAATAAAAATGAATATATTAAGCTAAAGTGTAGGTGGATTGGTCAAATGTACCATGCTACATGCGCAGTTGGGTCGAGAGGAGTGGCTATTCTCTTCAGAAAAGGCACACCGTTTATTCATAAGTCAACTATTGCGGATAAAGAGGGCAGGTATTTAATAATAGTTGGAGAATTGTACTCCTTACCCATAACTTTGGTAAATATTTATGGGCCCAATACGGCTTCCCCCTCATTTTATAAGCATGTTTTAGCTCAGATCGCTGATATTCTGCACACTAACTTAATTCTTGAGGGTGATTTGAATTTAGTTTTGGATCCATATTTAGACCGTTCATCTCCTCGCAGAGCTCCCTCTTCAAATTCTAGTAACTTTCTGAAGGAATACTGTAAAAACTCTAATCTGTTCGAGAATATTTAATCCACAGGACAGAGCATACTCTTTTCACTCTAATGTTCACAATGTATATACCCGAAAAGATTATTAAATTCTATATATTTTTCAAAACATCCCAATATTTTTACCAAAGACGTTTTTTCAAATTATTATATCATTTTTATGGGATTACAAAGCCCATAGAATAAGTAAAGCACACCTTTGTAAACCTAAAGCTGTAGGTGAAATGTCGCTTCCAGATCTTGCCCTTTATTACTATGCTTGTGCTCTTCGCACTATTATAATATGGCTAGATCATACGGTAGCACACTCAACTTGGAGCCAATTGGAACGAGAGGCATGCAGCCCTTATGATATTGGTGCAGTCATACTGTCTCCTGTAAAGATAGACAAGGCAGTATATAACTACAACTGTATAATTCATTTATCCCTTCTATTATGGACTCTGCTTTTACACAATGGAAGGAGTTAGGTGTTCATTATGTTGAAAACCTATTCATAAATGGCACGTTTGCATCCTTCAGGCAGTTGCAGGATCAATATGGTCTGCATGCAAATAACTTTTCTAGATATTTGCAAATCAGGGACTATGTGAGAAAGTACAGTCGTGGCCAAAATTTTTTGAGAATTACATAAATATTGGAAATTGGAAAAGTTTCTGCTTACGTTTTTATAATAGCTATTTGCATATACTCCAGAATGTTATGAAGAGTGATCAGATGAATTGCATCGTCCTTCTTTGCCATGAAAATGAACTTAATCCCGAAAAAAACTTTCCACTGCATTTCATTGCTGTCATTAAAGGACCTGCTGAGATCATTTCAGTAATCGTCTTGTTAACTCAGGTGAGAATGTTGACGAGCACAAGGCTGGAGATCATTATGTCAGGCTGATTGGGTTAGAATGGCAGACTTGACATGTTAACATTGTTCTTTCATTGTTAACCATGGTGACCTGCAAAGAAACGCGTGCAGCCATCATTGCGTTGCATAAAAATGGCTTCACAGACAAGGATATTGTGGCTACTAAGATTAAGGCACCTAAATCAACAATTTATAGGATCATCAAGAACTTTAAGGAAAGAGGTTCAATTCTTGTTAAGAAGCTTCAGGGAGTCCAAGAAAGTCCAGCAAGTGCCAGGATCGTCTCCTAAAGAGGATTCAGCTGTGGGATCGGAGGGCCACCAGTGCAGAGCTGCTCAGGAATGGCAGCAGGCAGGTGTGAGCGCATCTGCACACACAGTGAGGCCAAGACTTTTGGAAGATGGCCTGGTGTCCAGAAGGGCAGCAAAGAAGCCACTTCTCTCCAAAAAAAACAAAAAAGTATGGTGAATGGACTGCTGAGGACTGGGGCAAAGTCATATTCTCGGATGAAGCCTCTTTCCGATTGTTTGGGGCATCTGGAAAAAGGCTTGTCCGGAGAAGAAAAGGTGACGCTACCATCAGTCTTGTGTCATGCCAACAGTAAAGCATCCTGAGACCATTCATGTGTGGGGTTGCTTCTCATCCAAGGCTCACTCACAATTTTGCCCAAAAACACAGCCATGAATAAAGAATGGTACCAAAACACCCTCCAACAGCAACTTCTTCCAACAATCCAACAACAGTTTGGTGAAGAACAAGGCATTTTCCAGCACGATGGAGCACCGAGCCATAAGGCAAAAGTGATAACTAAGTGGCTCGGGGACCAAAACGTTGAAATTTTGGGTCCATGGTCTGGAAACTCCCCAGATCTTAATCCCATTGAGAACTTGTGGTCAAGAGGCGGGAGGACAAACAAAAACCCACTAATTCTGACAAACTCCAAGAAGTGATTATGAAAGAATGGGTTGCTATCAGTCAGGATTAGGCCCAGAAGTTGATTGAGAGCAGCCCAGTCGAATTGCAGAGGTCCTGAAAAAGAAGCGCCAACACTGCAAATACTGACTCTTTGCATAAATGTCATATAATTGTCGATAGCAGCGAACTTTGTGAAAACTAATATTTGTGTCATTCTCAAAACTTTTGGCCATGACTGTACATGCCAGCATACAGATGCACACATTAAATATCCACAGACATACTGTAACACAACAGTAGCTGAACATAAAGGAATCATTTCCTCTTCTCTGCAAGGACCTGAAGCAGCAGAACAAACTACAGTCACTTGAGAGGCAACTGGATGAAAGGACCAGTGAGGTACAAGAGCTGAGAAGAGAGAATGATGAACTGAAAGAGCGAGTGCATGAACTCAATACGGAGAGAGAAACCAGCCTGAACAACAAACAAAAGAGCATCAGAAGGTCAGATTAAGGTTAAAAATTCAAGCTTGTTTTTTTTGCAATACTAATTGACATTGTCTAGAGCTCAGTTTCCACTTTCACAGTGTTTGGGTTTTCCTGTGTCATGGCAGCCTGTAGCAAACAGAAACTTGCCAGGATAGGCTACAGACTTTTTAATGCGCACAAAAACTTTGCAGGGAAGCTCCAGCTTTTATGACCTGTAGGTCCACTGTATGGTTACGTAAGAATATCCATGATCATTCATGATGGTCTTTCATAATTGAATTGTATTCAATTATATGCACTGTTTTAATAATTTAAGTCAAGCACACCAACATTTTGTTGGCCCATCTTTAGTTATAATCTCAAATACACCATTATGCAACGTCATAACATTTATTTCTGTCCAGAGCTTTAAAAAATACCCTCATATTTATGACCCCGCCACAACGCCTTCTGCAGCGCACCTGGAAGACTTTCAATGGTTAAAATCAGTGCTGTCAATCGATTCAAAATGTTAATCTAGTGAAATAATCACATTTGATTAATCGCAATTTAAAAATACTCCGATTTACTTGTATTAAAAATGTGCAATGTTGGAATAATGAAATGTATGACAAACTAGTTAGAGGAAACAGAGTATGCAGTTTTATAATACCTCAACCATTAACATTTAACAAATGTTAACTTAAAGTGGGATCGGCACTGCATGCAGTGACTAGGTAGTATGGGGTGTAGCGACGGCAGGGCTCGAACCCGATCCTCTGATCCAATAATCAGCAATCTGGAGACCTAGCCGCCTAAGCCCCCACTCACACATCTTACATGTATTCTTATAGCAATTGTTCCCCTCGAAGGTAGCTTGAGCACACGACTTCTCAGTACACCTGGTAATGTTTCCTCAGTCATCTTATCATCTGTGTCATTATCACACAGTCGAGTAACCGTGCTGTGATTATGGGATCCATTAGGGTCAAACTTGGTCATCTGATTAATTTGTGTTAAAAAATAATTAATGCTTTAGTGTTCAAAGCCCAAGTTAAAATTGAAATGATAGCTCATGCTCCCAGACCCGCTTTTTCACAATCAGTTAGTCATTGTTATTCTAAGGCATGAAGGTCAGCTTCAGTTACAATTAATGACTGTATTGCAGCCTACATAAGAAAGTGATAATCATTCTCACTTGCTTGGTATCATTGGTTTTTAGTACAAACTGTATTATATATATACTGCATATAGATATACACACTATATTGTCAGAAATATTCACTCGTCTGCCTTCACATGCACGTGCACTGGAGTAACATCCAATTCTTAATCAATAGGCTTTAATATGATGTTGGCCCCGCCCCTTTGCAGCTATAGCAGCTTCAACTCTCCTGTGCAGTCATCTTGGAACTGGAAGCAACCATCCCCAAAACTGTTCCCACAAAGTTGGAAGCATGAAATTGTTCAAAATGTCTTGAAGCATTAACAGTTCAGCTCACTGGAAGCAAAGGGCCAAGCCCAATTCCTGAAAGACAACCTCACACCAGTTCCAACATAACTGCGCACCAGTGAACCGGTATTGCATTAAAGACATTAATGAGGGAATATGGTGTGGAAGAACTTGACATTCCTCTATTCCAGTCCTGACCTCAACCTAATGGAACACCTTTGGGATGAATTAGAGTGGAGACTGTGAGCCAGGTCTTATCATCCAACATCAGTGTCTGACTTCACAAATGCTCTTCTGGAAGAATGGTCAAAAGTTCCCATAAACACACTCCTAAACCTTGTGGAAAGCAAACGCAGAAGAGCTGAAGCTGTTATAGCTGCAATTGGTGGGCCAACATCATATTAAACCCTTGGGATTAAGAATTGAACGTTACTCAAGTTTATAGGCATGTGAAGGCAGTCGAGCAAATACTTTTGGCAATATAGTGTATATAAATCTGAAATGCAGAAAAGTTTGGGATCACTTTCTAACTTCATGGTCATTCCTGATTTTTATTTCTTTCTACACTAAAGCAATGCTGAAGGCGTCCAAAATATGCAATCAGGGATCAGTTTATGTTGAGCTGTATCTGCTACTCATGATCTATAAAGCCTTCATAACAGCTCTAATCTGAGGTGCTGTTAATTGGTGATGTTTAAGACTGGTACTGTAAGTCTAAATTAACTGAGCTTTGGTCTTGCTTTCCTGGGATGATCTTCACGAGAGACAGTTTCATCATGGTGCCTGATGGGATTTGCAAATGTACTTGACAATATTGTTCTTGCAAGAACTGTTACCTCTATGACCTCTATGTCTCAAAATAACAGCTGACTGTTGTTGTTGTTGTTGTTACATAATTACCCAATTCCATATGTGTTATTTCATAATTTTTAAAACCCCAGTATTGTTGTATAATGTAGAAAATAAATCGTTATACAAAAACAAAGAAATTTGCAAGTGATCCCAAACTCTTGAGCAGTAGTGTGTATATATTAACCAGATGGGTCTGGAATGGTGTGAATAAACTTTTCATTATTTTAAAGCTTTTAAATATTTGTGGGTTGTTTGTTTGTTTGTTTGTTTGTTTGTTTGTTTGTTTGTTTGTTTGGTTGTTTGGTTGGTTGGTTGGTTGGTTGGTTGGTTTTTGCAGGTCATCCAATTCCTGGAAGGACAAAGGAGTTGAGGGTGGAACAAAGGATGATGAGAAGGACGGGATTGATGAAACACAGAGAGAGATAAAAAATGAAGAGAGAACAGAAATAAAGAACATATCTGATTTCAGCTCTGCCCAAACACAGCTACCTGCCCGAACTGTTGCCTGCGAAACAGAGAACGCACTACTCTTATTACATTTCACGATCATGCCAATTTCCACACATTTTTACAAATACACATTTCTATAGCATGCACACAACCAAGGCTATGTAAGGTCGTTAAAAATAACTGTGTGTGTGTGTATGTATAAATGTAGGCTGAAAGAGGAGAAAGGCAGAAGAGGAGTAGAGGATCTGCACATCATTTCTAAACTCCAAGACAAGCTCACTGAACGAGACCAACTGATCAAGAGATTGCTGGTTAGTAAAGACCTGTGGGTGATACTGTGGTGATTTAAAATCTCTTTACGGATGATTTTCTATATTTTTGCATAAATGTAACTTAACATCAACTGATTTTCACACAAGTCCTCATATTCAAAGAGAATTAAATTCAGATATTATAAATGGTATGCTTGGCCATTTATTTATTAAGGAAGTTGCTTTAACAAATCTGTGTGTGGCAAAAGGATTACTAGTGAATTTAAAAGTTAAATAAGAGTCAGGTGTGTTCAGTCAGTGGGATGACAGTCAGATGTGGAGAGTCTGATCATTACACATTTCTCGATGTGTGTTAGAGCAGATCTCACAAAAACAGTTAGTAATACTCTTCAGGCTAGAAAAGGTTATAAATCATTCCAGACTTAAGAGTTTAGACGTCTCAGATTTTGCACAAATGGAGGAAATGATTGATTATTGTTTATTGATAAAGATCACTCCAAGAGCAAGCCATGTAATAATCAGAGAAGTCACAAAGGAATCTAGGATAACCGCTAAGCAACTAAAGGGCACTAATGTCACATTAACATAGCTAGTGTTAATGTCCGGCTTCAGGAGGACACTGAAATAGTGTGCATGGCAATGTTGCACGGAGAAAGCCAGTGCGCTTTAAAAAGAACACTTCTACACTTTGCTAGAGAACACGCCATTTAGGCTTAAAGGATTATGTTTGGAGAAAGAAAAAATGCTGCACTCCAGCATAATAACTTTATCCCATCCTTGTATATGGTGGTGATTGTTCTATGGTTGGCACCTGGTTTGACAACATTAATGGAACTATGAATTCTGAGTTTTGCCAGTGAATTCTAAAGGAAAAATGTATTGTTTTGGAGCACGCAGCTCCAAAATGTTGAGTTCCAGTTATTGCTCCACAGTAAACAAACTTTCAGTCATCACTGTACAGCTTAAATGTGGCTTAATTGTGTGCAATGCCTACATGCATACAAAAACTAGGTTTACATTTTGTTTATTTATCCACCAGGAAGATCTTCATCAGCTATCGCAATATCCTCTAAGCAATGATGGCACGGTCAAGGCCTACCACCTCAGAACACAGTCAGGAAGTCTCACGCCTACCATGAAGGTTAGCCACACACACACAAAGTTTGGAGAGATTTTGATATCTGGATCTGCCAAATAATGGTACTGTATATCTCATGATTACCAATAGTGTGGTAAAGAGTGCAGTTTTTCTCCACATCTCAGCATGTTTGGTCCAGCACTATGCATTGATATTTATAAGAAGAACCAGATTGATTATTCAGTTCAGAGAGGACAAATGAAGAATCCTTAGACCATTTTAAATGTTGAACAGTTATATTTCAATTTATTCTGCCCATCAGATCAATGCATTGATTAAATGTCAATAATAAACCAATCAGCATACAGTTTATTAAACATCCAACCAGACAGAAGAATAACAAGGACCACTGCTACACTACAACCCGCAAAGCTTATGCCTGTGCCGTGCCGTCCCCTAGACTGTACTGAGGCATCGGGACAGTGTGACTATGTAATAGTACAGTTGACGGACTGTTAATGCCCAGTTGATTCCTACATATAGGCAGAAATAAAAGCTGTTCAAACAAAGCTGTGGCTAGGACATTAAAGACATGGAACAGTAAAGCTGTGGAGGAGCATTGTGAGTGCTTGGATGGTATTGACTGGGATGTTGTCAGGGCGTATACCAACATTCTGGATGAATAGCCAGATGCAGTGACATTCTACTTCAGTTTCTGTGAGCACTGCTGTGTTTCCAACTTGCACTAGGAGAGAAGAGTAGTTGAGTGACATGACCTGCAGGACCCTCAAATTTTCAGCACAATAAAATGCCCATAAGGATTTTTATTCTCTTCTATGACGTGAGAGGGAAAGTCTTGGGCAGACCCCTCCTATCCCCAACATTCACATTGACCGATCATTGGCATCTGTGAGCTTACTGTATATGCAATATGTGGAAGAGGATGAGGAGTGCCTTTATCCAAGTGCGTTATGCTGGTGTAACATAAGCATAGGGCTGGGCGATATGGCCGAAATGCGGTGTTAGGCACAATGAGCCGCCGCGATTGCCCGCCGACGTTCGACGAAGTTCTGCAAGGGCCGCAAACATGTTTAATTTTTCCGCGGAAAGATGAAAACGTAATCACAGCGCCAAAACTCGCCGTAAATCATGATGAACCGTACTTACAGCCACCGCGCGAAACTGCGTAGATGAGATACGGGTATAAGGTAGTACATCAAGTTCGTTGTATTACCAGTCTTGGCAGGGACGACGGTCTTGCATAATTTGCAGACGACATTGGTCTGACTACTGCCATACTGGCGAGCTGACTTTTCCTCTTTTATTTACAATTTCCTTGCTCGCTGCGGCACTTATTTTCTGCTTATGAAGAGGAATCCAGCAGACTAGCACGAGACAACGATATGGCGGAACCAGATACTGTTACATGATTTGGCTGTTAGCGTATCACTCCCTACGTTGCTAGGTTACCAGAGAGCGAGTGCCTTTGTTAATGCAACCAAACTAGCTTCGCAGCCTCTGTTTTCTTCCGACAAAGAATAAAACATATCAAACGTTTTATCGAACACATTTTATATTGATATCGATCACGTGCCTGTCGTGATACATATCGTTATCGTTTTATCGCCCGGCCCTACATAAGCACCATTTTAAAAAATGCTTTGCGAATCTTGTATTGTGGGACCAGTATTTGACCAAAATGGGAAGACACACACACAGTTCATATTTCACATTTCCTCTGTTTTACGTCCTTAGAATAATAGAATCATCCATTATATTATACATGTATACTACTGCTCAAAAATTTGGGATCACTTGCAAATTTCTTTGTTTTTCGAAGAAAAAACAATTGTATCCATTTTACAAGTTAGACGGTATTCTGACTGTAATTCTGTCCAGATCTGAACCCTATTGTGCTGTTGTGGGAGCAGCTTGAACATATGGTATGGAGGAAGACGTCATCAAGCCAATCCATCCAGGAAGCATGGGGTGAAATCTCATCAGATTATCTTGAAAAACTGACAGCTAGAATGTCCGTTGTTGGTCTTTCGGCTCCTCCCATTGAGGGGTCGCCACAGCGGACCATCCGATCTGCACACTATACTTTTTGCCAGGCTATAATTAGGTCAAAGTCTGAAGAAGACATTTATCTTTTCCATTAAAATCATTATTTCTAACTCTGACAATGTCAGCATGTTCTTTTACTATGTACTATATTTTCTATTCAGACTCATTTTGTCTCCTTGTTTTGAGCGGTAGTGTGTATATTGTAACTATGAGTTTGTGCTAATTAATGTGAATTGGTGGAAAAGTGGTCAGCCAAGCAGAGCAAATGTACTTTATTATATTTCCAGAAAAAGATCCGAGAAGATATCCCGCCAGGAGGGACCGGTGTACCAAGCCACAGTTCAGTAGAAGGGGCATCACCTAAGTCATCACAGTTGTCAAGTCGGACTATTCTCCCATCACAGACACAAACTCCAATATCCTTTCATTCAGAGGTCAAGACTTCTGTTCGACACACCCTTACTCCCACTCATGACTTCCTGCACAAGTTGCAACTCAACAACCAGCACACCAGGTAATCACAGGCACTTATGCAAATCAGTACATAAAACATAATAAAAGCATCATTGTTTTGAAAGCTTATAAGGAACAAAATATGGTAAATATAAGACAGCAATTTCTGGACTTTGTTTCAATTCTATTGAAAAAAAAATCCCATATCAGTTTGATTTGGTATTTGAAACTGTTGATGTAGGATTTTCACACAGATGTCTTTAAACCTGTCACAGAATAGTGTGAAAACAAAGAACATGGTGTGAGTGGATGGTCTGAAGCGAGATCAGAGGAGAATGACCAGAGTGCTCTGGGCTGGCAGGAAAACTACTGCATTTTTGCACCATTCTGTGTAACGCTAGAGACATCAAAACCGCCATCAAATCAGCAGTGTCTGAAAAAAACAACTTTAAACCAACCTCTCTGGCACCAGTATCTGCCACAATAAGAATGTGTATACAGGTGTGTGTATATGTATATATAAGACCACAAAAAAACATAATTGTTCTTGATGTCAGAAGAATTATGTCCATATTGAAGAAAACCCCTTTCAGAACAGCTGACCAGATCAAAACACCCTCCATGAGGTAAGCATACGAACAACTACAGTCAAGAGTTGGCTTCACTAGAAAGCAAATACACAAGGTTTACACAAATTTAATCCACTGGTAAGTCTCGGAAAGAGGAAGACCAGATTAGAGTTGGTCAAGCACAGCCTGCACAGTTCTGAATGAACATCCTATGGACAGATGAGATCAACTTGTACTGGTAAGAAGGTTAGAGAGAAGTATGAGAAAAGGAAGGAACTACTCATGATATTATACATACCACCACATTTATAGGGCTAGATGCTTCAAAACGTATCGAATGATGGTTCATGTTGCAGATGGGCAATAACAGCAAAAGTTAACTTTAAATGCGATTCAAGACTTTCTAAAGCAAAGAAGTGGAATGTTCCATAGTGGCCAAGTCAGTTCCATGATAAAGATTTTGCATCCGAATGCAAAAAGCCCCAACAACATGGAAGACCTGGTGACAGATGAAGTACACCAAATGGAAGCAAAATAGTGCTGGAAGTTTGAAGCACACTAATGAGCTGAATCAGATTTAACCCCGCAAGGAACCAGCCCATATTTCCATCAACACTAATCCACTTATGCTCCGTTAAAGGCACCCCAGGTTGCTGAATACCTGTTTTTGTTCTTCCTGTATAGTTTAAGTGCCAAAAACAGAAACCCCCAGCATTCATAAAGACTACACCCATTTCACACATCATGAAACTCTAAAAACCTGTTCCTAAAACAGCTTGGACCATTACGCACTCTACAGTCTGCACACCAGTTTCTCCAGGATTTTAATACTGTCCTTCCTGTTCGACAGGGGAATCACTGGATGTGCATGTACCTACAAAACATGCAAATGCTGGCCAATCCTAGACAGCAGGGCATATTTTTCAGGTGATGGAGGCTCATCAGTATGGATCAAGAAGACAGGGGGCAGTATCACTGGTATCTCAGATGTAACATCTGTAGAAAGAGAGAGAGAGAGAGAGAGCACATATTTTGTACATACTCTTGTCTTGGAATGATTTAAGAGTGTAGATTGTGTGCAGAATGCAAGCAGTGACTTCAAGACTAGCTATCAAGGTATAACTGGCACCAGAAGGTAACACAGATAAGAGCACCTTGGGTCATAAAGCGGCCAGCTATTCCACCATCAACAAACATGAGGACCAGTGTGACAAACATAAGTGAGGTAATAGCAGTATCAAAAAATCCTAAATTGTCAGAACGCTGAATGAACCTAATAGCATTCTAGATCTGTGCTATTACCTAAACAAATATGCTGTCAAAGTGGAATTTGGAGACTGTTCTGTATTTGTGGGTGTTTGTTATTTATGGTACAAACAAAGAGCCTGCACCTTTTAATTTAATCAGGCATGGCTCATCGAGATGAACGGTTTGCTGAGGTAGTGCAGAATAAAATTAATTGTACAGTGTTTTTACATTATAGAGTGCTTTATTATATCTTATAACCATTTCAGAATTTTATTAGAAGTAAATTGTTGTGCACAAGAGGTGATGTAGTCAGAACTCTAGGCTCTGCATTCTGACTAACTAAAGCTTGTTTATGTACACTCTGGGAATATCCAAACAGAAAGGAATAGGTTTTTGGACATTCTCTTATGCGCAGGTCTGAGGTCTGGACTGTGACTAGGACTTTGACTTTGACATTGCTTTTGGGATTCAGCCATTCTGATGTACGTTCACTGGTGTGCTTCAGATCATTGTCCGGTTGCATGACACAATGTGTGCTAACCTTTAGCTGTCTGACAGATGTTCATGGTCGACTTATTGGCTGCAAGGTGCATAAAAATGTTGATTAGCAGTACCTGCCTGAGGAAAACAAACATCTGCAAGTCTTTTGCACTCAACTAGTAACCAACATTACTGCATCAAACACACAATCCTGCATCAAAACCCATCAACCCCACAATTAAGGACAGTATAACAGAACAGTATTTAATCTTATTAATTCTAACAGAAGTTTATTTTTACAACACATATTGTATATCTTTATAGTTATATATATTTGTGTTGTAAGAAAATGTATTTACCGGTGTTTTAGGGCTCCGTCTGAAAAGAGGGTGATTGAAGCTGGACCTGATGGCCAAGACCCCAAGAGGCAAGAGTGGTTCACCAAGTACTTCTCTTTCTGAGCACTTATGTCCTATTTTTCTGAAATTGTTGACTGGTCAGCACACTATGAATGCACAAAGAATCCACAAAGTTTCAGAACGACTTCACCCTGATTTGTGCTTCTGCGCCATGTCTGCGCCATAGGTGACCTCACGCTGGCACTGTATTGCTGCATACAGTATGTCATGGTCTATTGCATAGCCTGATGTGACCTCCCCAGAAATGTAAATACACATTGTGGTGGCACAGACCACAACAACTTTGATTCACCTGATAGCTGCATTTCTGGCTTCTAAATCAGGTTTAACTGACAGGAACTCTCTTTACCTATTTGCCCAACATATTTCACACAAAGACTTGGAAAACTGGTGCCTTTGTTAAGCTCTGTGTTTATGAGGGCGTTTGTTTTAGGGCTCCATGTGAAAAGAGGGTGATTGAAGCCCTATCTGATGGCCAATACCGCGAGAGACAGGAGTGGTTCATCGAATACTTCTCTTTCTGAGGACATTTATATTGTGGTTTTGTGAAATAGTTGATTGGTCAACGTACTTTGACTACACACACAAAGGTTCAGAAAGACTTAACCCTCATTTGTGCTTCTGCACTAAGTCTACGCTTTAGGTTGCCTCGCATAGGTACAGCGTAACTGCATACTGTACTACATAGCATCCAGCGTAACCTAATGTGCACCTCCCAGAAATGTAAATACAGTCTGTGATCTGCCTGGTGGCATCAACATTTCTGTTTTTTAATTCACTCTTTATTGACAGGAACTCTCATCGATCAACATATTTCACAGGAACACATACAGACTGGAAAACAATTATGGGAAAATCAGTGCCTTTGTTATGCTGTGTGTGCGAGTGTATGAGGGCACAACAACAAATTATGATTAGTTACTTTAATCAATGTATCTTCCTTTCTTCCTGTTTAATTATGAAAAATATTAAATTAGAAAGTTGGTAATTGGTCAATTATCAGGTTTCATTTTAACATTTGAAAAGAGTTTGGATAATTTCTTTAGGGATATACAGTATATACATGTCTGGTCACAAGTGTGATACTCAACCCTCCTCCTTTCTTGTTTGGGCTTTATGACCAGCAACAGCAGAGTGATTTATATATTGGGCCTTGCCCAAATTGGCATTCCAGTGGCAATCCAGTGGCGGCCCAGGGCTCAAACCCATGGCCCTCTGATCAGCACGCCAGAGCCTCAACCTCTTAAGCCACCACTGCCCTTGTAAACATACAGAATTGTTTCTCAAGCATACCCAATAATTATCAAATTGGCACAAGAGGAGTTGGTCTTTTGAGACATAACTGATGTACACCATTCAAAATTTATTTTTCTTTAAAAATCTTTTTTTGTGTTTGTGTGTGTTGGAGCTTGCAGACACTCGTTTTCCATGCTGCTACGGATAAATGTCATAAACCTGCACCCCTAAAATCTCTCTGTTGCAGATTAACCTGTTATCAGTAAGAGCTTCTGCTTTACAGAGATCCTAAGAGTTCCTCAAAGTGTTACGTGTTTGGTTCTCAGCATCCTGAAATTAATAGAATATTAAAATGGGACCCAACATTTGACCCATTTACTAATTTCTAATTTTTAACTTGAGCATGAGATCGAAAGAACAAAAACAACTTAGTATTTTTTTTTTTTTTTTTTTTTGGATTTCTAAATGAGAAATGCCACTTTTAAACTTTCCAATATTTGGTTATTGATTCAATGAGAAAAGATTGAAGGATATACAGATTTATAACTTATATTTTTCTTTAATTTTTTCACCTATCTTTTTTGTGCCGACACATATTGAGATTGTGACAGTGAAGAAACAGAGGGAAGTAAAAACATGAAACCTCATGAATCCAAATAAAACATAGCAGTATGTATGTATTTATAGGCACACTTGTATTTTTTCCTGATCAGATGATTTATATACAAATAATGCCACATGTACAGTATCTTGATATGCAGAGTGGGATTCATTGTTCAGTGTACGCTGCATGACTTATGAATATGACTTAAAGACTATTAATGTGTAATTAAAATGTAAAAAATAACTTTGGTTAAAATCCTTTCCAAATTATTACCAGCACTGGGATACTGAGTGCTTAACCAAAATTTGTCATATCAGTAACTGTTGAGTGAATTGTTTAAAAACACAGGATACACACAGGTATAGTGAACCCCAGTGTCCAGGCATTAATGATGAAATCAGTTCAAGCATTTATTAACAGATTTGTGTGTAAAATTAACACACAATTATAATTGTCAATATATACAGTATGTCAAATGAAAAGAAATTCTCATAAAAATAAGATAATGAACCATGATGTTATATTATTATTTACAGAGTAATTGCTCCTTGCTTATAAGATGATTATTAACTAATTTCCAAAGGTTTCGACTATTCCAGTGAGATGAATAGTCATAACAGAAGCATGACAGTTTATTGCGTAAACCAGCTCTTTAATTATCGTAAATCTGCCACTAATCAGCTCTGCTCTTACCCTAGCAATGGAAGCACAACACTCGCATCAAAAACCCACTACTATAGTTTATACTGTTACTAAAGTACTTGCAAGTAATTACTCATGTTACTTTAGATATGAAGCACATCATGATCCTGGCTTTTTGATGCATCATTTATGGATTGCTTGGCTGAGGTGATTCAGTTGTTAAGGCTTTATGAGTTCAGATCCCAGCACGACCAAGCTGCCACTTTTTGCCAATTTAGTTGAACTTAAATTGCTGTTTGAAAAAATATATAGATAAATGCATATATATCAATAAATATTTTGCCAAATATGTGAATGCAAGCTGAATATTGTTTTTCCTGAAGGACTATATATAAACAAGGTATTTCTAACAAACCATTTCTAAAATGCACATTTGCAGTTATTTGCATTGTTCTATTAGACCTCCTCAATATTCAGTCCATTTTTTATATTTAATGTATGGCTGTGGAAATGACCAAAGGTAATGAACCAGTAATACTATGTAACAGAGGTATATTGTATTAAAGTTGTTGCTTGTCTTCGTTGTCCAATGCTCTAATTAAATATGTAAATGTCATGGGAGTGGCTAAAGGAAATTTGTGGCCAAACCTGCTGACTATTGAATATTCTAATAAATTTACATGTGAAATCAAAATTGGTGACATTTTATTATTTTCACAACCACAGGTGGGTAATCTTTTGGGATCACAGGTTTGATCCTGGAGCCAGGTTACAGGTTATCAGTAATATGTGGAGTTCTGCCAGGTTCTCATGTCTACTCCGGGTTTTCCAGTTTCCTCCCACAGTCTAAAGACATGCACATTAGGCTAATTGGTGTCCCTCGTAATGGAATGGTTCCCGTCCAGGATTTACCCCGCCTTGTGCCCCAAGTCTCCTGGAATAGGCTCCAGACCCCCCTTGAAGAAAGAGGATGAGAGGATATAGAAGATGAGTGTTGATTCTACCAGAATATTGCATATGAATGCTTAAATAAAATATATATTTTTTTAATTCGTATACATTCTGAACATATTATTATTGACTACCACATGAGTGACGGATTTGTATTAATGAGCTTATTTGAAAATATTAGAATTCCAATAAAATGTTTAGGGGTTGACTAGTTATATTAGGCAAACCTCACTCAAGTAGTATTTACTTACCACCGAAATTCCAGAAAAGTTGGGACATTTTTAAAATTAGAATAAAATGAAAACTACGACTTTGAAATATTGGCTCATTTGAGTCTTAGTTTTAATGTTATTCTACTTTAAAAAGAAATTTTTAAAAACATTGGAATGTTGGTCGGAGAATCGGAGCAGCGGGGTTTTATTGCAGCCGCTTTACCGCGCTGTTGTAACGAAAAGAAAGTTGAGCCAAAAGGCAAAGCTGTTATTTTAATTTAATTAAAATGTAATTTTATTTGTATAGCGTTTTAACAATTGAAATTGCAACTTTAAAAAAAGCAACTTTACACAATCAAAAGAATTATATAAGTTTGTATGAGAAGTGAACATGTATGAATCAAAATGATAAGACTGTCCCTGATGAGCAAGCTTTCTCTTAGAGTCCTCCATGTGAAACTCAGAGTAGAGCCGCCGAGTCAGTTGAGGTGGTTCAGGCATCTGTTAAGGATGTCACCAGGATGCCTATAGGGACTCCTCCTTTGGCATGTCTAACTGGAAAGAGGCCACGGGGCAGACCAAGGACTAGGTGAAGAGATTATATCTCCACACTGGCCTGGGAACACCTCAGGATCCCCCAGCTCAGAGTTAGCGGAGGTGGCTGGGGAACGGGAAGTTTGGGGTTCGCTGCAGGAACTGCTACCCGATTTTGGATAAGTGGTTGATAGATTTAAAATAAATATTTCCCAACTTTTCCGGAATTCAGGCTGTACGGTGCATCATCCTTGAAAAAATTTATTTATTTATTTATTTATTTTTTTTTTGTCTCACGCTCAAGGATTTACATTTAATGATGCTATGTTGCACCATTTCCCTTTTTATAATGTACACAAATTATAACAAAATAATAATAACGAAGATAATTAATAACAAAAATGATAAAATGATCTTTGGACTCCAAGAAATTTATTTTATAAAAACTTTATTAAATATTTTTACAACTTGTAAGCTGAAGCATTTAACTATGTGCGTTACATTTTTTTAAACATGTTTATAGCATTGATTAAAACACATCAGCAAAGCTAGAGGTTACTTTAATAGCGGGCAGTGCAATAGGACATCCTTTGCTGAACGATAGTTGAGTATCTCTGAGTGAAAGGACTTGAGGCTGCTCTTCAAGGCTTTCTGCTGGCTGGTCTGTATTTTGCTCCTGTACTTCATAGTCAAAAGCTTATCTGCCAGGTAGTGCAGCCACAATACGTTGGAGTGAGGGTTATAGTCCGCCCAGCAGTTACTGCAAAATGAGAATTTAGAAATCACCAAGTTTATTAAACAAAAAATAAAACCTAAAACACAATCCATAAGCTGAACCAAGTTGTCAACCATTTAAAATGAGCTTCAAACAGAGAAAGCACGCAAGCATAAATCACTTTTACATCCCAATTTTCTTGTTCTGCAAAGGTAAAGGAAAAAGCACAGCCAAAAGACAAACAAGCTATAAAAGCAAGCGTAACCTGTTGGGTTGCGTCAGGAAACAAAATGCATTCTGTTTCCTGGTAATCATGAGCTCTCTGATTAAAATGTCTTCAATTATTTACAATCCAAAACATTCATATTGCCTACCCCTGGTAGTAGTCCTATTTACTCAGTTTGCTTAGGTAGAGATGCTTACTTGTTCTCGCTTTTCATCAGACGGTAGATCTCAAATTGATAGTCACCCTGGCCCATGAATAACTCTTCTTCATTTGCTATATCACAGGACACTGTTAACCCATCTTGGAGCAAGAAAGATGAAGGAAAAAAAATTAATTGAACTGAAAGCTGATTAACATAGAAATAATCTTTTAACCTAAATAGATGTTAACTATAGAAATTGATAGAAACTCGATAGAATTTGTTAAAAAAATTAATTGGTATACAATTTAATGAATACTACTGCACAGGCTTCCATATATACAAGCAAATACCATTATATTATGTTTCAAGAGGATATTTTAAACTTACCAATCTCAAGCCGGGAGAGAGAATAGTCTATAATGTTAACATGAACTCCTCGTGTCTCAATAGAGTGTACGGAGTCATTCAGAATAAACTGAATATGCTTCTGTTTAGTATTTTTCACCAAAATATTTCCCCAGTGGAGGTCTCTACAGAAACAAAAGTACATCGAACAAGAGATAATATAGATTAGGTTCCTATTCAAAACTAATTAATCTTTAGTTTGTTAAAGAACAGCTTATTATTATGGTAATGATGATAGTTTTGGTAATTATCTTTACCAAACAATACATTAAAAAGTACCCCATTAAAGTCAAAATTTTTTGAAGGAATAAAAAAAAAAAATAAAAAAATAATAATAATAAAAAGAGCAATTCTGTGTGTAGTTCTACCTGTGTTCAAAGGAAAGTGCCTCTTCCGCAACAGCCAGTGCAGCTGTAACCTGGTGCAGCACACTTTTAGCTTGGGCCATAGATGTGAGCTACACACAGACAAGCACACAAACACACATCAGTTACAATACATTTCCCCTCAGTCCTAATGGTGGAGTATGTTTATCATTAGTTTTTTTTTTTCCTAAACTGTTCAGACCAAATGTGACATATTAAATTAATTTATAAATAAATAAATACATGTATTGAAACAATAACAAATAAATGGTGTAGACACTGGATTCACTGTAGAATCTGAGACTGAACAAATTCTGATTCTAAACTCTTCTCAGAACATTAAACCCAGTTTTACATTTACTGAGGAAAACGGAAGAAACTAACAGATCAACGTGTAAACCTACTGACAGCCATACAAATAATCCTGCTTCCATTTTTTCAGTAGTAGTAGTAAGTAGAGATAATATCTGAAAGTTGTTTTTATATACAACATATATATATATATATATGTTTTTTTATATTCTTTTTCCATGGTAGACAGAAGAAAACTACAACTACTGTGAAGTTTTAGGTCAAGTTTTAATGAAATCTGTACACCACCACCCTTGTGGGGTCCAAATTACAGGACTTCAGTTTTGACTTTGTAAAACTAACTATCAAAATCTTTTAAAACTGTTTTTAAATGCGTTTTATGAATAAATTTAACTTAATTATGAATAACTCCATTGTATCGTCTTGGTGTAAAATTGGCTTAAACAGCCAGCAATTTCATTGTCAAAGTTAATATAATGAAGAACTTTCAAAAGACCTGATGTTAATTTACCTTCCCATTCATATTCTCCAAATCATTGCCTCCAAACTCAAACTCCAGGATCAAAAAGAGTTGCTCCTTTCCAAAGAAATCTGTACACATACATAAACATGACAATTTCATTAAAGGAACTAAATATGTAAGTTAGCATGTCATTTGAAAAGGTGTTAAAAGATTTATATTTGGGCGTTTTAGGAATACGGTTTTACCAGGTCTGTCATTGTCGGATCCCTTTTCTTGGTCAAACTTGTCCCATGCTTTAAGCAGAGCACCAGGATAGCACCCACGCACACAGTGAAGACTAAAACAATAGTGCAAGCATTACAGTTCAATTACATACAGCAATTAAAGATATTGTGAGTCAAAGATATAAAGTTACCACAAATACTCTATCTATACTCTAAAGTCAAAACTCTTAAAAAAGTTACATGTATCGTACTCAATGAGGCCGATGAAACCATTTGTTTTGTTGTGCTCCTTGGAGTTGAGTTCACTTAGCTCCCTATGAGAAAAACAATTAGTGTCCCAAGGGAGATCAACATTACACAGATTAACAATTGTTTTTTAGGGTAATTCCAAAAATAAACTTACATTGAATTATAGTATAGATCTCAAACCATGTTCGCAATATTAGTAAATGATTTTTAATTTGGTATAAAAATCTAGCTACTGTCATTTCTCAATTTACCAAAATCCTGGTTTTAATCAAGTTTTAAAAAAGTAAGCAAATTCAGATGAAGAAACTGAAAATCTTCAAAATTAACCCTACCTTTTTTTTACCCTACCTCTTTTTAATTTCAAAGAAAAAAAAGGCTGGTATTTATGGTATTTTTCCCCAATAAATTGTTATTAAAAATAAATAAATAAATAAATAAATAAATAAATAAATAAATATATATATATATAATAAAAATAATAATAATAATAAATGGAGGGCTTACTAATGTAAAAACATACTTGGATATAATAATTTCATGAAGAATTTCACCAAATGATTTCTGTGGTTCACCATTGACTTTCTGGTGGCCTTCCACTGGAATAATCTGAAACAATAAAAAAAAAACTAAATGCTACGTGGAAACTACAGCAAAAAGCCAGTTTTTCTACAAAACAGCATAAAATATAGCAGGAAAAAGCAAGAAAAAAAAAAAAGATAAATGAAGCCCAGTGTTTAAACAGACAAACTTAAACAGACCAGATTTACAAATTTATACAGATTTATATTTGGGTGTTTTGGTAATACGGTTTTACCAGGTCTGTCATTGTCAGATCCCTTTTCTTGGTCAAACTTGTCCCATGCTTTA
The DNA here is from genome assembly GCA_011419295.1 of Clarias macrocephalus. NCBI lineage: Eukaryota > Metazoa > Chordata > Actinopteri > Siluriformes > Clariidae > Clarias > Clarias macrocephalus. The sequence goes on along the minus strand of JAAGKR010003397.1, from coordinate 46,480 downwards.
AGCAGAGCACCAGGATATTGTATTCGTATGTTAATAGATGTCAATCACCTGTGAAGTATGAAACCATGTTCCTGTCACTGTACTTTTACATGCAGAAAACTGGATAAGAGGTAATGCCCAGAGGGATGGAAGCACTAAATGACTATTAAGGGGAGAAATAAAATGCAGGAACTAAAAAGCTAAAACCGTTTTTATATGCCAAGAAATCAGGACTTTACCAAGGTTTAAAAAAAAGTAAATGAATGAATAAAAAGTCTGCCATAAAACTGGAAGGGGGAATTTATACACGACAGTATCCTCCAGAAAGTGGTGTAATTCATGCAAATTATATGCTTTGACAGCAATAAATTGTTGTAGCCAATGTTTATAGCTCTCTGTGTGATTCTTTTAATCATGAGATTTTCACAAATACCAAGTCAAAAATGTCCCGACAAACAACTTCTAAATAAATTAATTTACATCCAGCTTGATAAGTGAGAAACAATGATTTTTCAGTAAAACAACAGCTAGCATCACCCACAGCAACATAACCTGGTTGCTATGGACAAAATCTAACGCATCAAACTATTTATTTGGCTTGCGCACCTTAAGAGCCACAGTCTGTCTGGCATCGTTGAACATAGAGAACACTTCTCCAAACGTGCCCTCTCCAATCTTAATGCAGTGTTTCATGCGTTCTGGTGGAATGCAGTCATCAAATAAAATGGGGCCGTCCTGCTGACACTCCTGGTAAACTTTCTCAGCATCACTGATGTCTTCATAATGTGAAATCTATATCAAACAACCAAAAAGATGCAAAGAATATTTTATATATATATATATATATAGATTTTTTTTATATATATATATATATATATATATATTTTTTTTTTTTTTTTTTTTTTTTTTTTTTTTAGATGAATGTACTGGGTAAGTTCTAACCATGGAGGTATTGTTAATGCTGGACTGGAGCAGGTGAGAAGAAGCTTGATTACATACTGGGGTGCCAAAAAGATCTAGACTGGTGTCCAGCCCTGGATGCTTGAGCTTGGATAAAGCCAGTCGCTGAGGAGTCGGAAATGCTGCAAAGCAAGTAAGTGGTTAAAAAAAATCTATAAAATAATAAAGGAATTACATTTGTGTGCATGCTTCTCAGGTGCACCTGTCATCTTCTTGTGTACAGACAGTGCAGCTTTGAGACGCCCCCATGTGTGTGTTGTTAGCGAGTCTGGGGTAAAACCAGTCAGAAAGTCGGTAAGGTTCAGCAGTTCGACACGGAGTGGGGTCTTAGGTAATCCATTCACCCTGCTGCTTTGCAGCCAGTCACAAGCAGATTCCTGTGTTGAAAGATTACACACACACCAAAGCAGAGCATAAAATACCAAATAACCCACTGAGTATTCCCACAAATTCAAAAAAGAAAAAATAGTACATTACCCCCATATATGACTCCGCACCAGTGGGCAGCAGGTCGTTGGATGAGCAATCTCTCAGTTTGGTCCTCTTTTTCCTGTTTTGCTCACACGTACCTCTCTTTGACCACCGGCTAGAATTCAGGCCACTCACACACACTTTACGGCTAGTACAAGAAACATTTTCTTTTTTCAGTGGCATTTTACCGGGTGCCGTAATAGGTGCAGGTGAGATGGAAGACAGCATGAAAGAGCCAGACAATTCTTGGTCAGGTGATGGTCCTGCTGATTTAGTGTCTTCCGCACATGGAACATTCTTTAGGTTTCTTGTATTTTGGCTTCCTTCGGTTTTCAAAGGAAGAGGAGAGGCAACCTGGGATTTAAGGCTCTCTGTGGTCTCCTCCTGGGCCTTGCGAATGGTGCTCAGGTCCAGACGGTGAAGACGGACAGTGAAGCAAGAGGACAGGCACTCTAATTTAAGATTATCAATTTGTGCTTGGAGGGAACTGCTGATTTCACAAGGTGGAGGCGCAGAAACGGATGAAATGGATGAAAAGGAAGATGGGCCGAGTGAAGAGGTTAGATGGAGAGGTTGGATACTGGCATCAGACATGGCATAATCTGAAGACAATTGGCAGGTTTGCTTGCTAGGGCAGCTTGATATAGCAGTCACTGAAGTGGCAGGACCCACATCCGATCTGGGTGAATACGTTTTCTCCACTTCTTGTTTCCTGTTATCATCACTTTGACCAAGCATGATAACGGCTCTAATTGAGTGAGCAGAGTATAAAAAAGTTAACATAAAACCTAAAACTCTGAATTTAATTTAAGACTTTAAAAAAACTTTGCTTTTTTTTTTTTCAGTAGCCGTGTATACAGAAATACCACATGCATCTACAAGTATTCATAACCTTTACCATTATATTGTTGAAAAACTTACCAGATTTAAAAAAACATGCATGGTCATCTGCAATGTCACTCAAGACCTTCAAATTTAATACCACTTGTCCTTACAATGAAAGCATAAATAGTCAAAATAGTAAAATCGTCAAAAAAGTGGAAAGTAGTGAAAAGTGCTTTAGGTCACACCTCATAAAACATTTCATTTAACTTCTTTGACACCATCAGTTTCATAGTTAGGAAAGTCAGATATGTTTAATGTGGATAAAATTAGTTTAACAATAATGATGCAGTAATACAACTGGGGGTTGCTGGATACTTTGGATCTTTTAACACCCATGAGACCCAGCAGGAGGTGATTGGCCCCAGGCTTGTCCCCAAGTAGATTATTTTCTATGGGTTACTCCACACCAAAACTTTGGATGGAATGGCCTCCAGCTCAACTCTGTGGTCTGAATTTTTATGAAATGAAAAACCGTTGTAACAAACGCAGACATGTATAACAGGAGCTTACCTTTCTTTCAACTGCTTCAGCTTCATGCTCAATGGAGTGGACACAATTTCAATATTTGAGCATGTCAGGTGTTTCAGTGGTGATGATGCATTTGCATACTTTGCTCCTGAATTTATTGCATTTTGCTCTTCCATTAGTTGCACGGTCTCATCTGTTGGTGTGTGCTTTGCACCCTTTTTCAGCGTACCATTTTTCCTCGCTTTACTATTTAGACCACTTGCTGTGCTTTGATTAATTGAACGAGGCTTGTCAAAATCATCAAAGCTAAAGGGTGAGAGCTCACTGATAGAGGGCTCGAGACAACGTAGGTTTCGTTCCAGGGATGGGGTACTGGAAAGCAGAGGGTGTTTACAGGACATCATCCGCTCCTCAACATCGTTAAATGAAACTTCACGTAAAACTGTGCGCGAATGATTGCATGCAGAACTGCGCAACACAACAGATGGCTTAGAATCGATCTCTTGCTGAGTTGTGGGCCGCTTGCGATTTGTCACATGATGGGAAAATGAAGGAACACCACAAATAAGGTCTTTTGATGTATCAAAAGAGTTGCTGGAAATTCCAAGCTGAGGAGAATGGAGGGAAAGAAAAAGTTTAGTGTAAAGAATTTACCCATTTTCAAAGAATGATGTCAAACCTTTTTGCTGTCCCTTTTTGGTCAACCCTATGGTTTTTATCCATGAATTATACATCATGGTTCATCATCTATAGTTGGTTGATAAAACATAACTCAAATAACCATTCTGCCCCACCCAAACGTACAAACTAGATATGTGCAAATGTCTGTATGCCCTCTTAATTCCGAGGGTTTTTTAATAAAAAATTAAAATAAAATATCATCTGATCATAGTTGCTCTTAATATTAGGCAAATACTAAACCAGTCTGCCTGGCACTTTAGTGTCCTGCTGTGTGTTTTGAGGATTCTAGAAGGCAAATGTGTGAATGTTGAAATGGGAGAAATGTCCAAGTTCAAATTAAAGTTGTTCTACAAATGTGGTCAGCAATTGTCTTCACCCATGTTGATTACTTTTTGCACCCTGTGTGTGTACAAATTCTTACATTCTCTTTAAAAGCGGGATTATTGGAGTTCAGGTCGAGTACTTTCTTGCGCTGTGTGACAAATCTGTCCAGATGTGGTGGATCAGCTGATTCTCCTTGTCTAATTGGAAAGACGGAATCATAAGACGTAAAAATCATATAAACAACTTAACAAAATTAACAAATGGGTATCATGTGTGTTTGGGGTTCAAGCTAATATGAACCCCAAACACACATGATGTTCATGAGCATAAAAAATCATCTCAGGATTCTTTACCTCACATTATGTCAGATTAAGGGACAAGCGTTAAATATACAGATCAAAGTCTACTTACTTTATATGTTTGGAATGAGATGATCTGCTCTTTGAACATTTGTTAGAGATGTGAGTGGCATTCTCATTCTCACTGTTGCCGAGGTCTGGTTGTATTTTTCTTCTCTTCCTTGTGTGTTTTCTGACATTTTCTTTCTTCTTGGATGTGGAGCTCTGCATGGCTTGTGCTGGACTTGTGACTGCGGTCTTAATTAGTTTGGTGTTTGGCTTTCTCCTGCATATGGACAAACCAGTTACCAACAGGACTGAGAAGCAATGAAAAAAAATTTTTTTTTAATTTAAATTAAAAATAATAATAATAATAATAATACCCCTAGAGAAATACATTCAAAGCAGCAAGTGTTATTCTATCTATAAGTTTAAGTTGATCTCCTTATGTAGATTGTGTGGACACATTCACTGAGAGCAAGATAGCCACTTGAGACTTTGCTCTGCTTCAGGCTCTATACAATACTTAATTTAATGCAAGCATGTCTGAAATTATTCCCTAAAGTATTTGTAAAGTATAGATATGGAACAGACAACGGATGTTGTGGGCACAATATTGTACACTACCTTAATACTCAAACCACTGCACTAGAAGTTTCCTTAGATGCTGAAAAAAATCTTGTAGATAGTGGAGAATGGCACTTTTTGTTATACTAGAAAAAATATATATATATTTTTCAGTCTAATCTATTACCATAAAAACGCTCTATTCTTATCTCTTCTCTATTCTATAGTACGTATAAACAGTCTATTGTTGCAGAGGTTCCCTGTACACAGAGCTGCTGATGTTGTAATCTATCTGAAGGAAACTGAAAAGTCTGCTTGAGCAGAAAACTTGGTGCTTTATTAGATTACAAATTCAATCGAGAAAACATCTGTCGCTCTGCTCTTCAATATTCCTAGAATGCATCCACACAATTCCCCTTTCAAATGTTTGATAAGAGACTCAGATGCTCATGTATTTTTACTGAAAATGAACTGAAATACAATAAATAATACAATATTCTAATTTATTATTGCAATACAGTAGATTTGTCTATTCTGTTCACAAACTGAGTCTGACATGTCAGGTTCTAAGCAATTATTGTTTTGAAGAGCGGGACAAAAATTTACCACAGTACAGCAACCACTTTAAAAATGAATAAGAAAAGTAATTGGTGAATATTACCTGGTAGCTGTTTCTGGAATAAAATCACTTTCCTCATCACTCTCCAGCTCTTTCAACAAGGCTTTCAAAGCGTTCTGCTTCGCCACACGCAAAGTCCTGGAACTAGCTGAAGCTATGCTTTTTTTCTTATTGGTTTTCCTTTGGAGACAAGGAGCAGCATTGAGTTGAACATGTGGCGAATTTAAATCACTGACTCATGAGAAACGACACAAAAAATGACCTGTACTTCAAACAGTTTTTGGCACCCTTTCCAGTTAAATGCAAAATAAATACATTTTATACAACTGATCTGTGTGTACCCTGTATCAGCTTAGAATATCAAATAAGTGATTTCAATTCTATTTAAGACATTTTTAATTATTTTTCACTTTTCTAAAAGTTAATTAAAATAAGTTATACAGCAGCCAGAGCATGGATCATTTGACAACCTCATATGCATGTATGTGTGTAATATACATATATATACGTACATACATATACACACACGCATATATATACCTGCACACATGCATGCATACACACATACAGCACCCCACCACAAACTCTGTTTAACAACACCCCCCCCCCCCCCCCCATGTAAACTTGATTTCTCAGTAATGTCCAGATCTACACATAAAACACAAGAGACTTCAGAAACCGATGCGTTACATTACCGTCCCAGTTCTGTTACAGACTCCTCAGATGAAAGTGTACTAGAGAAAGAGAAGGCTTGTTTCCTCAGGTCGGGAGAGAACCACTGCTCCACTCTGCGCTTCTGTCTGCCATACGTCTTCAAATACCCCGGTTTACCGAACACACTCATCTTGTCTTTTTATTTTCCTTTTATTCCTCAGTGGTAAAACTGAAATGCAACAGAAGAAAACATAGTCTTCAACCATTCAATCGACTTTTTTCATTTCTCTCCTGTGATTCACTCTCTGCATTACCATTGCCTGATATGAAAGAGGTACAACTTAGCATAAATAATGTGCAACCATTTCTATATCCTCTCTTTCCCACTGATTAACTGTAACAAGATGAAATAACAGTAAACTCAAAATCTTGCCTTGAACTAGATAGATTTCGTTACATTTTCTAATATCGAGCCTCCAATCCAACAGAACCCAAAACCATACAAGGTCACACCAAACTAAATGATGTAAAATTACAGTAAGTTAGCAATTAAAGTAAAATAATCAAGGGGTTCATCTTTGTTGCAGGCACACATGTACGTGGGCTTTAACCTGAAATAATAATAATATCACTAATTACATTAAAGATGTAGATTATTTTAGCTTCATCTTAAGCAAGTAATTTAGCTACTGAAACACTTGTTCACACTGTACCGGGCGGAGGATGAACCGCTTGTTAAACCCTGTGACAGGATAAATAAATAACACCACTAATGTTAGCTGTCCTAACTTAGGTTAAAACACTACCTCTGAGATATCCGTTTTACCAAAATATTACTAAAAAATTGATGCTTTGTGGATGTAATTAAAATGTACTGCTGTTAATACGGGAACAACTAAACCGACAGCTAACTACAAATTAGCGACGTAGCTAAACATCACCGGCCACTGAGTCGGTTAAACAGCTTTACTACCGGCCCCATTAAACATCTAAAACTAGAAGTTTAAACATCGAAACATTTTCAATACCTTTAATGGGCCTTCACGGCGATAATTTCAATGAATGACTAATTTGCTAAACATCGGGATAACAGTAATCAAGTCGGAGAAGCGCCTTGCGTTCAAACTAAAGGACGCTGTTGATTGGCTGGAGATTTCGCTCCAACTCCTTTTGCAGTCTTCCTTAGTGGTGTCTTATAGCGGTTGGCAAACCAGCATTTGTGAGAATTACTGCCCCCAACTGGCTATAGGTTAGAATTGCATTTTACGTCCCACGATAAAAGTTCCCGAAGTTCCAACATTTTCACTCTAGCATCCATTAAACACACTAATCTGACAAAGGCACCACATAAACTCAATCAAGGGCTCTAACGCTAAAAGATAATATTTGTTATGACGGTGCACTGTAACTAAATAAGATGTTCAGATTCACCATTTGAATCCGCGCAGTGAGTTTTATTGGGTGACTGACGGATTTAATCACTTTATCACTTTATATGTGTATATACTGGTGCTAAGAAGTGTCTCTCCTAGGTGAAAAAAGTTAATTTTTAGATAGGAGAAGGATCATATTGTCCTAATATTCAATGCTTCTTATTTCCTGATCCATGCTTCTTCTTTTGTAAATATGCATACACATTTATATTTTTATCATGCCGTTTTATGTAGTGTCCATTACCTTTTTGAATTCAAATCTTTCAATGATCTTAATTGTCACTCAGCTAAGACTTGGCCAATTAAGATTTTTACAGGAAAAGATAAACCTGAAAAAGTGTATTATTCTAAAATGCAAAATTGTTAAGATATTACAACATGAATTTGGCATGGTTCTTGACATGACAGATTTTTTTTAGCTTTCTATAATTTTACCAAAAACCATCTCTCGTGCAAAGCACTGGGGTCGCCGTGGAATTTTAATGGTATATGTGTAATTTTAACCTGATAAACTATAGTTTTTTATGTTTTGTGGCCATTTAATTTGGAGCATTTAAACAAAAGCACTGTTGTTGTATTTTTACAGGTCATATGCTTCTAGAAGCTTACATTATTTTTTGTATCAATACTTAATTAAAAATATGAATCATTTGCATTTAAAATTATTATTGTTTAAAACGAGAGAGTATAACAGTAAACATTTTGGGGGAGAGGGGGAGGGCCACAGTATAAAGTCATCTCTCCAAAACAGCTAAAGTTAGCAACTTAAAATTTTTAAGCCAAGATTGGTCACTTCCATGTTGCATAAACTTTAGAACGTTATCTCAGAATAAATAAATCATACATCCATCCAGGAACCTCTGTAGTCCAACTAGGGAAAGTGGAGGCCAGTGGTGACCATTGTATTTATTCCCATGGTACGACCATGGTAGGACCTCCGGACAATGTTTACACACTCTGGGCAATTTGGGAACGCCAGTTAGCCTAATCTGCATGTCTTTAGACTGTGTAAGGAAACCTGTCAAGCACAAGGAGAACATGCAAATCCCATGTACATAGAGGCAGGAATCTAACTCACAATGATCTGAACCACACCAGTAAGATTACGTCAGAATGGCTGAATAACAATGTTTGGTTTTGGAATGAACTAGTCAAAGTCCAGACCTCAACCCAGCGGACATGTTGTGGTGGGACCTTAAGCGAGCTGTGCAAAAATACCAAACAGTTAGTAACTAAACAATAACTAAACAGTTATTGCTAAATTTGATTCTAGAAGCTATTGAATCATGGGATTTCCCCATTATTTATTTATTAATTATTTGAAGGGAGCTTTTTTGAAAAATAAATAATAGCACAGTGAAAAAAAGGTATATGTTGTTGTCCGCTTGATGTTGCATTTGGCTAATAATGAGACCTGCTATGATGCTAGATGATTTTTATGTTTTGACCCCCACAAAAACATAGAATTTAAAAGAGTCATGTACTAACTTTTGCACATGACTCTCTTTCACTTGTGTGTGTGTGTGTGTGTGTGTGTCCGTTAAACTTTGTTCCCGTATCTTGTACTGTAGTATCGCTGTGTTACGCCACTGCTCCATCCTCCAGTCCGGTTGGTGGCAGTAACACGCACCTTCACGCTGGTTGCCAACCCTAATGAGAACCACAGAAGCAGATGACAGCGCGTGCAGTGTGCAGACTCACACTGGATGTGAACTTCGCTATGTCTGATTTTCTGATTAAAGTGTTGGTGTCGCAGTGCGGGGATGTGGAGCGCACGCTGGACGTGTTGTGCTGGCCGAGCAGTGTGTGTCCTGCAGTAGAGAGGGTAGAAGCCCTGAGGCTGTTTATCGCAGAGCTTGTCCACACAGAGCACTCAGGGGAGTGTAATGGCTTTAAGAGCAGGGAAAGTTTGATTTGTAAACTGCAGTCAGTGATTTGGGAGAACTGTGTACCACTTTTGAAACTGATTCCTAATGAAAGCATCAGATCTCGAGAGGACAGTGTTACACACAGTGCTGAGAGGAAGGAGATGCTCCATGCCACTTGTGCGCTCCTCGTGATGTGTGTGAGGGAGTGTCAGACTGACACCCTGGACAGACTGTTCAGTTTAGTTTTACCTGCGTTTTCAGGAAGGAGTGGCAGGAGTGAAGTTGACATCGGTGTGGCTGTTGAGGTGCTGGCAGTACTGCTCTCAGGGTTTTCTTCCAATACTGCCTTAACTAAGAAATCTCTGTCCTGTACCCTCGGTAGTGTTAAAGAACTTTCAGACACATGGGTCTCCAAAATCATTGTGCGTATCTGGTGCACATGTCTCAACTCACTGAACCCAGAAATGCGGTCAGACATCCTGTATTACCTCTGGGTAGATCTGCTGGGTTGGTACGAGCGAGAGCCTTCAGACGTGGTGACGTCACGCCTTCTACTGTGCCTTACTGCCCTTTCTGACTTCATTTTCTCACCGGATCAAACGGTGTCCAACCCATTAATGTCGCACCCTTTCTTCAGAGCGGTCCAAGCTGGACTTGTACACAAGGACACCGTGTCCCGAAAGAGAGCACTCTATCTGCTGAACAGATGTCTGTCCATGGCAGAGACAAGCAACACCGATCTCACCATGTGTGAGAAAGGTAAAGTGCTTGTTTTGTTTGTTTGTTTGTTGTTGATTTTTTTCAGATATTGAATCCAAATTAACATAAATTTTCCATTAGATTTTTTCTTCAAATGGAGGGTAGAGCAAAGATCAGTGCTGCAGGAGTTCTGGAAAGCGTACGCCTTAGTGCTGGAAACTCTTGAGGAATATCAGGTATTTAAAGTTCTCCGTAGTCTCATGTCTATTTAAGATCATGGATTTTTTTGTGCTTTTGAGGCAACCATGTGTTCATCCTAATAGGGACTGTTAAATCAGACTGCTTCCTAACAGGCAGGTTTTTTTTTCCATTAATTTTTTTTTTGCATTTAAAAATGGCAAATTGATAAAATAAAGTCTTCTTCAATAAAACTTGTTGTAAACATAATAATGCCTGAGCGATGAATAAAATGTGAAACTGTAAGTATCACAATTTTGTGAAATATAAATATTAATCTTTTTTTCAGAAATTGTTATAATTCTAAACATACTTAACAAATCATTTGCTCCTATCACACAGGGTGCTGTGCTGTGTGAGTCGTTTGCAGAATTACACAGGAACAGCAACATTTTACCCCTTCAACTGCAGTCATACAGGTCATCTCAATAAATTAGAATATCATCAACAAGTTTATTTATTTCCGTAATTCGATTCAAAAAGTGAAACTCGTATATTATATCGTATTAACTCGTATCATTACACATAGACTGATATATTCCAAGTGTGTATATTTGGGGGAGATTCAACAGGCCTGGACAGCAGCTGGAGTCGGTGCTTCAAGACCCACCACATAGAGCTGTATCCAGGACATCCGCTACAACTGTCTCATTCCTTATGTCAAGCTACTCTTGAACCAGAGACAACATCAGAGGTGTCTTACCTGGGCTAAGGACAAAAAGGAATGGACAGTTGCTCAGTTGGCCAAAGGCCTCTTTTAGGATGAACGTAAATTTTCCATTTCATTTGGAAATTGAGGTTCCTGTGTCTGGAGGAAGAGAGGAGAGGCACAGAATCCAAGTTGCTTGAAGTCTAGTATAAAGTTTGCACAGTCGGTGGTGGTCTCGGAGCCCCATCATCTGCTGGTGTTGGTCCACTGTGTTTTGTCAGGTGCAAGTTCAGCGCAGCTGTGTACCAGGAATGTTTTAGAGCACTTCAAACTTCCCTCTGCTGACCAGCTTTATGGAAATGCTGATTTCATTTTTCAGCAGGACTTGACACCTGCCCACACTGCCAACAGTTTAAGGACCACATTTACCATGTGCTTGATGGACCAGCCGGCCTAAACTCTGTAGAGAATCTATGGGATACCGTGATAAGGAAGATGCGAGACACCAGACTCGACAACGCAGAAGAGCTGAAGGCTGCTATCAGAGCAACCTGGGCTTCTATAACATGTCAGCAGTGCCACAGACTGATCCCCTCCATGCCACACCGCACTGCTGCCGTAATCCATGCAAAGTGAGCCCCAAGTATCCCCAAGTTTTGAGAGCTGTACACGTTCATACTTTTCAGTATTCCAACATTTCTGGGTTAAAATTATTATTTTTTCTTTCTTTGAATTCGTCTTAAGTAATATAAAAAATTTCTGAAATACTGAATTTTGGGTTTTTGTTTTAATCATCAAAATTAAAGGAATTAAACACTTTAAATATATCAGTCTGTGTGTAATGAATCTGTATAATATATGAGTTTCACTTTTTGAATTGATTTACGGAAAAAAATTAAGTTTTTGATGATATTCAAATTTATTGCACTTATATAAATAAATTTTTGGAGTCAGTGTGGCGATATGTGAATTGGCTCACAAAAAATCAAGATAAATCACTGAATTAATCAATTAATTAAATTAATTAATTAAGTGGTACTTGCGTACCACTGTATTTGTGCCCACCAGCAACAGTTTTTTTCCATAAAGCATGGTGAAAAAAATATACTGTACTTTTGGCTTGTTTTCAAAGTGGAAATATGAGTAAAGAAGGTAATACATTTTTTTACATATTGTTGAAATTACATATAGTTGAAATGCTAAAATTTCTCTTAGCATCTTTAACAATGTGTCTCCATAATCCATTCTAAATGATCTCCAGTAAAAAGACTGAGTGGGAAACTCTACGTATTTTTAATCCATAACTTTTGTATCATGAACCTGTAATGTGGCACACCGTGGAGAAATATTTTATAAATATAGTATGAAATGAGTCTTTGTGATGATAATTGAATTACTCAGTCATACCTTCTGAAATGTTTGTGTTTAATAATTGTTATATTTAGATCCATGTGATTCGACCTGTTCTGAGCCGAATTGACACCCTTGTCCAAACGACTTCAGCAGGTACTCAAGGTAAGTCATGTTTATTTTTGTCACATTGAATCAGTCTGCAGGTTTTTAGCAGGTGACCTTCTTATTCAGTGCTCCTCTCTGTGTAGGTGGTGGGCTGATCCATCCCTCCTGGTTACTGTGTGTCTATCAGCGCATGTTTCACAGTGAGAACAAGGCTGTAATAAAGGAAGGCGTCACTCATCTGTTGGGGCTTCAAATGCTTCGAGACCCTGCTTTTGCCTTTGCTTTCTCCCAGGTAAATCATTACATTGTAGTGGTTGGCGAATTAATACAGATTAGTTTACTATGCAGTATTACATTATGTAATTAGTGTTTTAGTTATGGTGTCGGAGATAAATTTGTAAATTAAGAGGATAAATTCATTGTTTACTTCAGTATATAATATTATTCTTAACATGATCTAAGACTCCTGTGTTGAAGCATATTTCCAAATTCATGCTCACAAAAGCTAACAGGGCTTTTTTGTATCCCTGGTGCAACCAGCAAACCTTTTTTTTTTTTTGAGGTGGGCTTTTAGTGATGCCTTTTGACATCTGATCTGTGTGTGGTTCTTTAGTCTGTCAAAAAGTTTTGGCACAGATCACTGAGCATGGGCATGCGGAAGACCTCGGTTTGATTCCTAGCCAATGCCTAAACCCCAGCCACTGGATGCATTCCTGGTCCCAAGCCCGGATAAAATGGGAGGGTTGCCCCATGCAGGGCATCCGGCATAAAACCTTTGGCAAATTGTGTGTGGATCAGATGGTCCACTGTGGCAACCCCTCGTTGGAAGCAGCCAAAAGACAAAAAAAAAAACAGATCATATAGTGAGTGTTATAGAGCCACTGATCATGTGTATGGAGCGGTTCACTAGGAATAAGACTTAAACTGTACAATACATCCTGAGTTCCCTAGTTACAAACTACTTAAATAAATCCTGCATAAAATTTTCATCAGCTTCATTTAATTATGTAACTTTTACATTATCAATAAATTAAAGGGAAAAAAAATTATGCTTTTAACTTTTCAGCAAGGATAAATGTCATTGTTCCAAAAGTCTAGAATCTTTTTCTTTTGCTAATAATAATAATAATAATAAAATGAATGAATCTGTGAATGAGAAAATGGATACATGTGGTAAAATGTAACAGACACCTAAATCACTCATCTAATTTATTCATACTTTTCATTACAATGACTTGATGCCAACCAGACAGTTTTCTAGTTATCGGTTCTGTAGCACCATCCAACTGATGCTGCGGTCATGGACAATATGGCTGATGATGTAGTGGTCCCCAAAGTCGACAGAGTCAGGCAGCGGCAATCATATGGAGATACTGTGATACAGCCGTTGCTGGCTTTGTGAGAAAATTCTCATCCAGGTAGCTTGCTTGATAAGGTTGCTACTTGACTTCACCTACTTGATAAGAAAACAATATAGTTTTGCAGTTGCTGTGATAAGACAGACCATGTTTTGGTCCAGGATGAATTCTTCAAGTTTGAGTAGAATTCTTAGAATGCTTGCAATTAATTCTCGGGTTTGTCTGGATCAACTGGTTCAGAAACAGGGCTGTTTGTTCCGTTAAATTTTGGTCTCATCAGACAAGAGCTCCTTCTTCCACATGTTTGCTGTGTCTATCACATGGCTTGTTGCAAACTGCAAATGGAAGTTCTTATGGCTTTCTTTCAACAAAAGCTTTCTTCTTACCCCTTTCATAGATTAGTGGGATGCACGACTAATAGTTGTCCTGTGCACAGATTCTCCCACCTGAACTCTGGATCTCTGCAGCTCCTTCAGAGTTACCATGGGCCTCTTGGCTGCTTTTCTGACTAATGCTCTCCTGTCCCAGCCATCTTGGTAGGTTTGCAAATGGTTCTGACATGAGCAGGAGAATAGTATAGACCAGAGGATCTCAACCCTCACAAAATTTTAGTCTTTACACTGCTCTACCACACCCACTTATATTCAGAAAAATCTTCATTGTTGATTAGATACAGTAAATAAGGCATGATGAGATCAAAAACACAATAAAATGTGCAGAGTGACCAGGACCAGGGTTGAAAGCCAAGGGTGTAGATGACTGGGCTTGAAAAGATCCTGAAATGAAGAGCTTACTGATAAGCAGATTTCGCTTTGTAGCACTTTTTAGATTGAACCAGTAATTTACTTCATGCCAGCTAAGACCTCCTTTGTATTTTGCTGACACCTGCACTCCAGCATTCCTCTGTAGGCTTCTTCCTTCCTCACTTGATATTACCTTTAACTCCTCACCCTTATCATCAGATTCTTGTCCTTCTGCCTGAAGGCTTGCTTCTTTTTGTTCAATGGTTCCTTCAGGTCCTTGGTGATCCAGGGTTCATTAGGAAAATACACATCAATGAGTGGACCTATAGTTCCCATGCAGAAAATGATTGTTATGCATTCTAGCACTTAGCCACTTGGGACCATTTCTTCATGGTCTTCCTTGTCATAGCATTAGTACAACAGGCCAGTGTGTTGGAGTCTGTAAAAGCAGGTTGTGGTCACACTTCCTAGTTGGGACAGAACAGATGAAGAGTATGCAATCTTCTTTATTCTTTAAGTTATTTCCACTTTCTACAATGCTTGCATGTAGAAATGTTTCATTTTGTTTTGTGCCAGAATTATGAATGGTGGAAATAAAGGCTTATATTATTTTAAGTCTTTTAAATAAAGGCTTATACTATTTTCCTTTGTAATGGATCTTGCGCTGCATTTTTTGTAGGTCTCAGGACTTTGTTAGGAATTGGAGCACAGTGTAGGCTCCTTCAGAGCCTCACCAGTTGATCACGTGTACGTGAGGGTTTTTGCCGCTAAAGAATTGTATTAGCATATATTGTGTCTTTGAGTAGTAAAGATGTTATGCTGTTAAATTCCTCTAATGCCATTTAATACAATATGATATTTTCTATCTTGGGTTAACCTGCAAAAAAAAACTAGAATGCGTGTTTGTGCACCCAGTTTGTTGTAGGTCCCTTAGTGGATGTCCTAGCTGAGATCTCGCTGTACCACAGGTATGTCTTATATTTTTTACATGTAAACTGAGTTTTTGGGTTTTAAGTAGTCTCTAAGATAAAACAACTTTGGGTAGTTACAGCAAATTGAAAATATCATTTCATTCATTTAAACTTTCTATGATGAATACGAGGTTAAATGCTAAGAACATTGTCTGGACTAAGATTACATCTTGTGTTCATAAAGGTCTGCTGAACAAACCATTGGAGAATGTCCAGAAGTAGGTCTGAAACTGCAGAATTTCATGGTGATGTTCTTCAGCAGTTTGCCTGAGGACACTCAAGGTATCAGAGCATCTTTTTTCTTAAATATCAACTATGTTTCATGAAGAATAGTCTCTGTAAACATACAATCTCTGTTTGGGTGAGCAGCCCCTGGTATTGTTGCCATTCATCTAGTTTTATGTAAATTTTTATGTGACTTTCTTTTATGATCTTTACTTAGGCTCAGTGTTGCTGCAGATTCTCGAGCGTTTGAACTCTCGACGGTGGTCTTCTGTTCCCCTGCTATTCCTTTCTCAAACTCTGTCCTGCTTGTCCCCCTGTCCTCTTCTGAAAACAGATGGGCTCCATATACTTAGGTATATATAGATTAAGAATTTCATGGCCTTATTTACTCTGAGCAACTGCTATAAATCAACTACAAGGAACAGAGTGCCACTGAGAAACTTGTGATTAAGTGTGTAACACTTAGGAAGTAAAATTCTACATTTTAGAGTGTAAAGAGTATAAGGAGGAAAAGATTCATCCAGGATTTAAAATTGAAAAGTGAAGTTCTACAACAGTATAATATAATAGTCATTTAGTAAGTTCAGCTTTAATTCACTTGCTTGGTGGGTTTCCTCCGGGTACTCCGGTTTCCTACCACAGTCCAAAGACATGCAGATTAGGTTAATTGGTGTTCCCAAAATTCCCCGTTGTGTGTGAATGAGTGTGTGTGTATGTGTGTGTGCCCTGCGATGGATTGGCACCCTGTCCAGGTTTGTACTGTGCCTTGTGCCCTAAGTCTCCTGGGATATGCTACAGGCCCCCCGTGACCATGAATACAGGATAAAGCGGTATAGACGATGAGTGAGTAATGTAACTTGTGTCCTGCTTGGCTCAGCTTGTCTTGGTTAAAGACAAAAATACAAAATTTGTCATTGCTGGAAAAGCAGTAGAGCCAAGATTCCACAGGTGAGGAAAGATGAGAAGCAAGCAGCCATGCAGGCTGAACATCTTGTGTTTGTGCCATCAGATCTGACACTGATGAACTATAACCCACAGTTTAGAGCGATTCGAGTACCCTTGCTAGCCAGACAAGTTCTTCAGGCAATTAAAAGTATAAATAGGAGACATGGAGGACAGGGGCAGAAGGTACTCACTTTTTTCGGGTTACCGGCCTAAAAGTAGGATTGCAGGATTATGGCCAAAAATTTGATCATAATTTTTAAAGCAATATTTACATCATGATGTATTTATCACAACTATTCATTGGTTTTAGAGACAGAAATATTTTACATGTAATGTACAAATGTTTACGCTGATACTATATTAATACCAAAATCAGTGAGCACAAATGAGTGGTTCATGAATCATGAGACATCATTTTCACACACATGTAGGCCAGCACAGTGATCAGACTTTAACCTTAATGAGAGTTTGTGGTATTTGCTGGAGAAGACTTTACGCAGTGATCCAACACTCCCATCATCAGTACAAAATTTTGGAGATAAATTAATACGACTGTGAACGATAATTAATGTTGTGACATTGCATAAGTAATGCAATGCCATGGCCATAGTCAATGCAAAAGGCGGACCAACGAAATGTATGTTTAAAATTTTTTTATGCTGGGTTTTTTTTTTTTTTTTTTTTTTGACCTGGCAGTTTGGCCCTCTGCTTGCTGCAGCCAGGAAGGAACTTGCATTGTCCTCTTGGATCCTAGGCTAACAATTGATCCTCCTTTCCATCCTTTCCAGTACCCTGGCATAGCATTTACCAGGGAGACTGAGAGATGATGTCCCAGTTCCTTTTTCAAAAATGGGGACCACCACCCCAGTTTGCTAGTCCAACGTCACTGTACCCGAGGTCCTTGCAATATCTTACACCTGTGTCAACCACATCATTCCAACAACATTGAGAGCCTTCAGGATTTCTGAATAGATCTCATCCACTCCTGGGGCCTTGCCATTTAACTACCTCAGTGACTTCAGTTCCAGAGATGGGGTTGGACTCACCTGTTGCTTACTGTCCTACCTCCTGTAAGTCAGCATGTAATGTCCTTTGGCTTCAGGAGTTCTTCATAATCCTCCTTTACATCTTTGACAGTGTTACTAGTTGAGGTCAGAGTTTTACGACCTTTCCTGAACACAGCTTCCACTCCCGAGCTACCAAACAGTTTTCCAGAACATTTGTGTTGCCAACCGAAAGTCGCTTCCCATGGACTCTCCGTACTTCTCCCATGCACAGATTTTGCTTCTGCAGGCCAAGTACTCAACAGTGATGTTTGGTGCACATGTGCACACAACAGTGAGACTTTTCTTCTCTTTAGTTGAGGTGTGGGGCTGAGCGAGCTCTCTCGTCTACCGGGACAGGCTCCCTGTGCTGCAGCCAGACTCTCTCACTCCCGCTAAAAAAACAACAAAAACAAACAAAAAAAACATTAAACAATTGCTGGGATACTGTATATGATTTGCGGGCATCAGGGAGCAACTGGCAATGTGTGGGATGTCGGTATCATTGATATTAGAATGAGAATTAGATATTAGAATTAAAATAAGCATGTTTGTTGAATGGCGATGTTGTAGCATGTTCATGCACAAAGCTGTTCACGGGTTTTTTTGTTTTTCTTGTCAGAAATGAATCAGATTGAAGGAGGGAGGATACCTATACCTGTACTATTATAAAAATAAAAAAAAACACTGCAAAAAATATAAATAGCAGCACAACTGTGGCTGTAAAAGTTAGGTCTAGTGCCTCTTTGCCGATGATGCTGTAAAATGAGCAACTTGCCCAAGAAATGGAAAAAAATAATTGGACCTGCTCAAGTCTTGTTCCTTTTTATACAACAGCAGTAGCAGCCATGTGTGAAGTAGACTTTTAATTGTTTTACTTCTTACATGCCAACTATAAAATAATACAGATTAGCACAAATCTGTATAGTAAAGGAAATGAAGTTACTGACAAATCTTTTGCATTTTAAATTTCAGAGAGGTGCTTGGCTGCACTATGGTAACTCACCACGTTCTTCTAAGAGGGGCTATACAATGCTTTCTGCTGGACACTGTTCTCCGCCTGTCTGATGTGGTATGAATTTTTAAATTGCCTAATTTGTCTCCAGGTTTTATTTTAGAAACCTTTAAAATTGATTGGTTATCAGTTTATTTGAAATTTGGTTTATTTTTGTTTGCATATTGTATGTGTTGTTTTAAGTTATTGTTAATTATGTAATAGTTATTGTAGGTTGAATTAATGTTTTTTGTCTTTATTTTTAGTCAGAGGTGTCTCTGGATGAAGTATTTGGTTTTCTATCACATTTCCGTGTTGAGGAGTCACTTTGTCCAGGCTCAAAAATTTGGGAAAAGGTAGGTAAACAAGGTTTATCTTCTTGCTTTGCACTATATGTAGTTAATGTAACTACAGGCAAAACCCAAAGAACACATTTGTGTTTCAGTTCATTAGTAACCATGCCAGCAATTTTGGATCAAATCTATTCCTTTCAGGATTACTCATGTGTATGTTCTTTTACAGGTTTGTGATTGGTTGATGGTTAACGAAGCAGCTTTTCAACCAGCTTCAACTTCCACCAGTGTTTCCCCACAAAAAGTCTCAGTGCATAGCTACAACTCATTAAGAACCTTCCTGACTATACCAGCTAGCACAGGTACACGACTTTATGCAAAAAAATACGGATAAAGGATGGTGTATAATACTGATAGTGCTTTCGATGTGAACCTAGGTACCAGGTTAAGCTAAAGTGGCAAGAAGAATTGGTGAACCTTTTGGAATTTCATGGTTTTCTGCATAATTTTTTCATAAGATTTTCATCTAAGTCAAGAGTATATTGACAAATATAATGTGCCGAAAATAATAATAACAAAAGAATTCAGATATTTCATGTCTTTACTGAGAACAACCATAAAACCATCATAGTGCTAGTGGAAAGGAGTTAATAACCTCAAAAAAGCTAATTGGAGTCAGGTGTTAGCCTACCTGGAGTCTTGCTAAGAAAATGAGTTTTGAGGTGTGGACTAGAGCTACTTTGGCTAATAAAAAACACTTAAACACTTTGAATTTGCTCCGCACAAAAAGACTACGCTTCTGTGAGACATGCCTTGCCAAAAAAGCTTTCAGTGGATTAATTATCAAGAATTGTTGAACATAAAGCTGGAAATGGTTACAAAGTGATTTCAAAGACTGTCATAGACCAAATGGAGACACTTTGGGGGAAAGCGTGCGTCTCTAATAATAAATCTGCCTGCATGTCTAGTGTGTGTGATGAGAGAGAAAGTGATAAAGAGGGAAAAGAAAGCAATTTATTTCCTTTTTTCTATATGTTTAATGATAATTATGCTGACTCCGAATGTACTGACCCGCCTGCCTGCAATATTTTCTCTCCCACATCGATCCTCGCATCACTAGAACTTATCATCATTATTATTATTATTTTAATTTGTTCCTTTTTTTTTTGGACAAGCAGTCACAGTCTTCAGAACAATGCATTATACCCCGTAACGGGATCAGCCCTGCCTCCTCACTGGGATAACAGTTTTTGTCTTTTCTTTGCCTATAGTTGCTCTGAGATTGGTCTTAAATCGCTCTTAAGCTATGACTTTTAGTTTTAAAGCTAGGTTAGGAGCAATCTGAGAGGATTCTTGGAAGCTCTATGAATACAGAACCAAGTTGTTTCTATAGCGGCCTTCAGCACATCTGTATTTTTAGTTTTATGCTTCTCATCTTACAGTTCTCACGTCGGCAGTCTTCCCCATGATTGTGGTTCCATGTACTGACACAGACTCATAGATAAACAACATTCATTCTGAGATGATAACCAGACACATCTTTTATATTTTTAATCCCACTAATGACTGGATTAGTCATTAACATCAACACATCTCTAAGAACCAGCAAATTCCTTGCTACCTAATATGTCCTCTCCCTTTAGAGCTGCGGTTATCATGGGATAACCAATATTATTCACCTCACCTCAGTGGTTTAATGTCATAGCAAATGCAGTAACAAATTAACAATGTTTTTTTAGTCATAGAATAACAGTAAAACGTTTAGGTTTTTACAAAGATTCATCTTCTCTCTCTTTCATTAATGTGTTTTTATGAATTGAATAACTATGTGGGCTATTCCTCATTCTTGGTTTTGTTTTTAACAGATCAGGCAGACAGGCTACCTGTGGAAGGTGATGCTGAATTGCTAGCCCGCACCCTCCTTCTCTCTGCAGCCCTTGACTGGAGGAGAAGAGAGAAGCACTGTCCTGGGGACATGGGACTAGAAGAGCTTTTTAGCCCTCTACTAGATATCCTGCAACGGCTCAACACCAGCGTTTACTTGCCAGTGTGCAAGATTGATAAGTGTCTCCAGCTCATGTTAAGACTTCTGCTGCTTCTGGGCAAATATGTAGGGAAGACAGGTGTGAATGGTGTGTTCTGTTGTGCAGATAAGTTAATAAGACAGTCTTTAGAGAAGGCCTTATGACTGTAGTTAAATTTATATTTCTGTTTTTCATAGGAGATAAGATGGCATTTGCCTTGACACAGCTGCTGTTGGGTGTGGCAGAACCCGTTCAAGAGTTCATACTAAGAAGACTAAGTGGAGAACTACAGCAGGTGGATGCTGCATTCGCACACAAGCACATTTTTTCGCACAAAAGCTCAAAGATATCTGAATGCTTCAACTTGATCTTTTTTTTTTTTTTTTTTTAAGTTTTCTGATATCGGCAGGGCAAATCTATATCTGTCTCTTCTACGGGAGCTGATAAAAACCTACATCAAAGTCCCAAGCTATGGCTCTAACCTGCAGAAAAACTATGTGTCCAGACTCACTATAAACTGTGTGAGACTCCTCAATGAGCCATCTGAAGAGGTACTATACAGTGCTTTTTTCCTACTCTTAATGTCACAGGGCGTTATACTTAAGCAATATCATATGAGAGGGCGTACAGCTAAAGGCATCACAGCAGTGGTGATATTCAGCCCAACAGCATGCTCTCATGTGTGATATTGCTTTTATACAACAGTTCCACAAATGCCATTTGTCATTAGATTATGATTTGTTTGTTTATTTACCAGTATTGTGCTTCACCTACATATGTCCTTCCACAACTAGTGGAACTAACTAACCACAACTAGGGGAGTGACAGTTTTTCTGTAAAAGTAGTTTTAAATTCTTACTGGCTCTATGTATCCAAAAGGTGATGAGAATAAAACATTGAGGTGTTTGGCAGTGCTGTAAATCTCGTACTTCTCTTTTTATATTTCGACTTTAGAATATCAGCTGCCGGGTTCCAGAGTTAAAACGCAAATAGTGTTAAACAGAAAGCTTGTGTGCAGTGCATAGTTTGCACAATCACTTGATCAACACACCAAGTAGGGACCTTGATTAGGTGTTACTGAGGGATTTGGGATTCAGCCTTGTGTTAGAAGCTAAATAGCTTTCTAGCTCGGCTTAGGCGTGAATAAAAGATCACAGAGGCATTTCAGAGCAACTTAAAAGCAATTCCTAAGTAAACAAAGTGTTGTTTAAAATGACATAACATTATCAAATGAGTTTTCCTGCTAAAATGCATCTGTGACTGGGTTTAAATGTACATTTGGCAGACAAATGCTCTCTCCTTAGTGCTGCATTCTCTACTGGCCTACTTTCACTCAAGCTGCAATTAACAGTGATTAGATATGCAAATTTTATTTTATGTTTTAGTACGTTAACATTGTCCTTCTTTATACTATTTGTTGAACTGCTTCTGGTAAATTCACCCATTTTCAATTTTTACTAATCTATCTAATAAATATATTAAATATATTGTATAATTATATATATACATGTTATAAAACATGTAGTAGTTTATCACATCATTTATTTTATTTTCTGTGGTCTGTGTCGTTTTGTCCTCTTTTCCAGAATCCGTCTATTGCTGGACAGGTGCAAAAAGCAGTTAGCATGGCTACTTTAGCTTTGCTCTGTGAGCTGGCTGATAAGTGTTTGTTTGACTTCCAGTCTGAGGCCATGAGATCCCTCTGCTCACTCATTGCATATTTTTATCCATCTTCAACCACGACCCAGTGCTTTAACCAGACCTTACTGAAGCCTTCCTCTACAGCAGACGTCTCTAGCTGGTCTGTTTCAGCTAAGAAATACATATTTGTGTCTTTCCAGCTAACTAGTATTGAATCTAATGATTAATCAGGTCAACAGAAAAATACTATATACTCAAGAGTATTACAAAAGTGTGTTTTTCTGCCTTTCTTTCTGTCTTCTTTTCTCTCTTTGCTGTGCCCAATCAGAGCATTCATCTCCCAGTAGCATTCACTTTATGAGAGCCTCTGAAAAGTTAATTGTGTCATGATTGTGTCTAAATAATCTGCAAATAGTTGTTGGTGTCTCATAAATGTAGTCATGTTTAAAAGTAGTGCCCCTGTTCAATTCTATGTTTTTTGTGTAAAATTAATTAGATTGTAGCAGGTTTTCTATTAGGCAAATACGACCTTATAACTTTAACATATAACTTTCTTTACTGTGCCATTATTTATTTAACAAAAATTACGCCCCAAAAAAGCATGCGAGTAGGCACCCCATTACTGCTTACACAGGATATAAGAGGTTAATCTAATCGAATGCTCATCATCAGCTCTTGATTAACTGATCATCAGCAGGTTTGTAGACCCCTATAAAAGCAGAAGTATTGGCAGTTTGCTGGCCTGGAGCGTTCAGGTTTGTGTTAATGCAATGACAGGAAGGATAGATATAACCAACGGTCTTATAGAAGCACACATCAAATTCACTGGCAAATCTGTGAAAGATTTAAAACTATTTCCAAATGATTTGGAGCTTACCACCGAGTGGAAAGCATTCACGACAGTTGTCTTTTCAGGAGTAGACGTCCCAAAAAAACTAACAGCGTTTCAGGAGGAACACCCAGAGTCAAGCAAGCGGTGGAGATGTGATGATTAAACTCCTCTGTATACCAGAGTATTCTAGAGGGTCATGCAACAGGACAATGATCCAAAGCTCACCAGTAAATCTAAATCAGAATGACAGAAAAATAAAGGCATGGCCTAGTCAAAATCCAGACCTCAACCCAATTGAAATGCTGTGGTGGGACCATAATACCCCACCTATGCGGTTTTGGTGCTGTGATTACGTTCCCCTCTTTCCATGCGAAAAATTAGACATGTTTAATTTTTTTGCCGGTCCTCGTGGAAGCTCCCGGACCTTGCAGAACATCGCAGAACATCCGGCGGTCATCTCACTGCGAGTGAGCTGTGCAAAAACAAATACCCAAAAACTTCAATGAACTGAAGCAATGTTGTAAAGAAGTGAGAGGCTGATGAGACAATTAAAAAAAAGTTATTGCTGCTAAAGGTGGATTTACATGCTCATTGAATCATGGGGTTTTATATATCAATATATACTGTATATATATATATATATATATATATATATATATATATATATATATATTTTTTTTTTTTTTTTTTTTGCTGAACCAGCTTGCTGCTTACTATTTACTGATGATTTGGAGATGTAAGGATTTGTGTACATACATTTTATGCAAGAGTTTCATTAGTCTAGACATTCTATAATGGGCAGCTACCACCACTTGTTGTGTATAGACATGGTTGCAGTAAATTTTTTGGACCCCAAGTTGGAACAACAGTTTGAAGGGAATTGATGTTTGATGGTACCAAAAGCAAAACACCTGATGCAGATAAGTAAGAATGTTGTGAAAATTGCTTATAAAAAAATAGCTTTTTTGCTTAAATAAGGTAGTGACGTGGAAGGGTTTTCCAACAATCTTGAAGGAGTTCCTAGAGGTGTTGAGTACTTGGTGGCTTTTTTTTCTCTTCATTTTCTAGTCCAACTCATCCCAAACCATCTCAGTTGGATTTAGATCAGGTGATTGTGGCAGTATAAAACAAAATGTTATATAGCAAAACATGGACGTATCTGCACTTTGACAGTCACCCTGCCTTCTATATTTGTAATCTATATTTATAGATTTTATATTTTCCTTTGTATATTCTTATTCTTCTAAGTCTATTCTTAAATTTCTGTACATTATCTTTAAGTTTTTACTTTGTACATTTGTACATATTATCGTTAATGTAAATATTATTTTGGGGTCATTTTATTATGGATTTTATTTAACTTTATTTGATTTTGTGGTCACAGTTAGTTATATTGAGTATTTCACTGCATGCCTACTCTGATGCCTATTTGTATTTTCTTAGTCCGTATGGTGACCCCCTTCTGAGAGACTGGAGCAAAGTGGTGGCTTTCTTCCTCAGAGACCAGTGGACATGCCTCAGTTTCCTTCAGAAGTTTGCTGAGACCCACAGAGCTGCAGAAGCCTTTCAGGCTAGCGTTGAGGCACTTTCCTTGCTGCCGAGTGATCTGGTGCTGCCTGTACTGGACTTCATGTGTGCAGCTTTACCCCAGGTCACAACCCATCAAAACCATTTTACTTTCTTATATGTTTGAATATGCTGGGGA
The DNA here is from genome assembly GCA_011419295.1 of Clarias macrocephalus. Taxonomy (NCBI): domain Eukaryota; kingdom Metazoa; phylum Chordata; class Actinopteri; order Siluriformes; family Clariidae; genus Clarias; species Clarias macrocephalus. Next base: position 21,416 of record JAAGKR010003397.1, on the reverse strand, counting down.
ACTTGATGTGATGTAAATAGCACATTTTTGTTATTAGACATTAATATCTATGCATCTCTCTCTCTCTGTGTCTCTTGTATATATGCAGTGTGTGTGCGCGTGTGTAGTATTGTTCAAAAGTCTTTGGCACCATATTATCTATTATTTAAATAGTGAATGATTTTGTACATAGTAATGCAGACATGATTAACATGTTTAACAAGATTTCTAAACATAATATGGTGACAGACATCTGCACAGTACTGTGTACACACACACACTGCCTGGATTTGTCTAACAACTTGCTTAACAAGCTTCTAAAGGCTCCGTTAATCCCTGATCCACCTTTTCCTACCACAATGTTCCTCTCCAGTCAGCTTGAATATTCTTTGATACAGCACCTGATGGTCTTCTGTCAGATCTGCAGTCATCCCCATGCCTGTACTGAAGTAGACTGAGATATACACTGTGTTTTAATTGTATGAATAGCAATTTACTCTTGATATTTTGAGATATTGGAGTTTTGATTTTCATGAGCTTTAATCATGCAAATGAAAAAAGGCTTGAAATATTAAACCTTCCATGTAATGAATATAGAATAAGGTAGACTTGTTTAATTACATTGCGAGAAAAAAATTATCTGCAGTACTGTACAGAAGTTTTGTAAATTAAAAAAAATAATTAAGTTATATATTTTTTAAAGCATTCTTACTTTACTGCCTTTTTTTGTTTTGTTTTTTATACTCGCCTTAAACTTCTGCACAATACTGTGCATACACACACACACACACACACACACACACACACACACACACACACACACACACACACACCAACAGCACAGTTGCATGTAGAATTCGCTAAATTTTTATAGCTTTGGTTTTGTGATTGACATCATGCAATGTTATTTATTTATTCATGATTTCTTCTATTCATTATGACATTTGGATTTCTTCTTACTGTAATAGGTCCTACATGAAGAGGCTTTATGTGTGCAAGGAGTATCTGTGTCCTGGAGACTGGTACATTCGTTGAATACAAATGCTCATGATTTCTGGCCTGTTCTGCGGGCATTTGTGCGCCTTGCCTTCCACCGCTGCTTCCTCGAGCTGCAGGATGTTCAAAACCACAAGATAACTATCTTTATCCAAGAGGTGAGCCGAAGTGGATAGGAATAAAATGGAATTTCCCTGACCTTTATTATTGTAGCTTATTACATTGAGTGTATTGCTAATTCTTTTAACAATGGTAAGGCCAGTTCTTACATTTTTACTAAGTTCTATTTTGTTAACAACAGTAGTGCACTTTAACAGGTATGATATGAAATGTCTTTTGGAAGGTTACACGTGAGCTGATTGAGCTCTCTCAGGTTAAGTTGGGAGTTCTGAATGTGCTGATTCAGCACTGTTGCAGCACCTGGCTTCCCTCTGACCCAAACAACGACACTGACACTGTTTTACAAAGTGCCTTAAATCACTTGGACATACTGACTGAAGCCTGTATCTATGGGCCGATCTACAGACGGGATCAAAGGTATCTCTAGTAGGCATTACACTTAATGAACCAGTGATTTATTTGTAAGCCTGTTGCTATGACTAGATTGAACAATCTGCTTCTTGTCCTTTTGACATTTGTTGTAATTGTTCTTGTCTAATAGACTGCTTCAGGAGGTTCAAACGTATGTAGAGCAGCTTGGGGAAGAGCTTGTAGCAAATGTGGTGATTAACAGGTTGGCATGCATATTTGCTTCTACTGAAACAGAGTGTAGTTTATTGACCACCTTTATCCCCCCTACCCCTCACCTTTTATAATATGTATGTCAAAATATATAGTATGCATATGCAGTTATTTTCTCTGTTGTGCTTAAGTTGGGATAGGGATGATCAATTCCCTCGCTTGTGTGTTTTGGCCTTTCTGAGTCATCTTGAACCATCCAATAGTCTACATCAGAGACTGATGGAAAACCTAGTGCAATGCTTACTGAAAAAGGTATGAGGATTTAAGTAGTTAAGGTTAAGAAGCTCAGATTCATACCTGCTCTCTTTTCTCTGCCCCAGGCCTTACGTATATCTTTGCTTCTACTTCCATAGGATAAGGACATATCAAAGTCAAAAGTGCGTTATTACTCTAACTCTATGCAGCACAGAGTAAAGAATAGGGTGTGGCAAACATTGTTGTTCCTTCTGCCCAAGCTGAGGACGGTGAGTAACACGCATTCATACTGTATATTTATTCACTTTTTTTTTTTGTAATATTGTTTTTCAAATGCAAAAATGACCCCTAATTTTTCTATTTATATTTCAAATGTAAGAAAATAAGACGATCTGTTATGGTAATTACAGGAGTTTGTGGTAGAGTATGTGTTTGGCCTGGTTTGTGAGGCGGGCTTCGGCAACAACCAGCCTTCTGTCAAGTACCTGATTGAGTGGGCCCTGATCCTGGTCCTCCACCAGAACCCCTCTCAAATTGAGCGCCTATGGGGTTGCTTTAATGTGGTGAGCATTATTATCTAAAATTTATAAGAACATTTCAACGGGAATTCAATTCGGGACCTGAGGACTTTTGTGTATAGAAAAGGTTTGTGCAGAAGATCCGCCAGTACACACAAGATATTGGTATTTCCTAGGGTTACTGTTGCATAAAGTAGGTTTCTCTAAATGTTGGTAGCATCCCATCCAATCAAGACAGGCAAAGAACCATTGCTGTCTATAAGTTGTGTGTAATAATTAGTGATGTCAATTGATTTTAATCTAGTTAATCATACTGTGTGATTAATCACAATTTATCACAATTTTAAAATCCTCAGATTTACTTATATTCTAAATTTGCAATGTTGGAATAAACAAATGCATGGCAAACTGGTTAGAGGAAACAGAGTATGGAGTTTTGTAATATCTCAAACATTACCATTTAACAAATATATATTTTTTATATATTATTAATATTATTTAATATTTTTGCCAACCCAAACAAAACGTATATAAATTTAATTTAATTTACATGATACATGAATTGGCACTCAACATCATCTCAAAATGTAACCCAAATAGATTTTCCCCCATTTATACTATGCATATAAACATCCATATGCATGTATTATCCACAAAGCTGTGTGAGATGACTTTATACAAGAGACCCTGGTATTATTCTAAAGAACAGTGCATCTGATTTGGTTTGGCAGGATCATGAGAAGACCAAGACAAGCATCTGTACATTCCTTTCTGTGTTGGTGCACCTGGGCATCCTGCTCCCAAAATTAGAGGATAAGGTGATGTTACTGCATCTACTACATACGGCATGTTACTATTCATTAGATATCAATTATAGTATATGCTACTCTTGTTTGTATCTTTTCCTATATTCCTGTCATTTAATTGCTAATTATAATAATTTATAATAGTAATTCAAATAGTAGGATAGGTTTGTAGCTGGTGGTGATGTTTGGATCTGTCTATTCTCCAAATCAACAGTTAGATGCCACCTCCACATGAAAAACAAGGGGCATTCATCAAACCTTACAAAAATTTCTCATGAATGGAGGTGTAAAACAGATTGATATTTACAGAAGAATCAAAGCCCAGTTCACTGAGGAGATTTATAGCCACAGTAAACTGTTCGAATGTTGCAAACGGTTTAAAGAATTCCGTTCATTTGTGATCAGCGATCCCAGCCGAGGTGGCTCAGAGTTTATTGCAGTCATTCCTGTGAACGTTGGAATGTCAGATTTTTGTTGCTTCTTGAGCAGAAATAACACAGGCGTCTCCCAGAAGATAATATGATGATGTACAAGAGGCATATTTTTTGTATAGATATATTTTTTTTGTGGAAAAAATTATTACTCATCTTTTATTTACATTTGAACAAAATATGGCATGTATAAAATAATTCATACCCTTCTCAATAATCAATAGAAAAGCCTTTATTGGCTATTACAGTAATCAAACGCTTCCTATAATTGCTGACCAGCTTTCCACTGGTATTTCTGCCTATTCATCTTTAGCAACTTCTTCAGGTTGGCGGGTCTTCTTGCCATCACCCTGACCTTTAGCTCCCTCCACAGATTCTCAGTTGGATTTAAGTCAGGACTCTGGCTGGTCCACTGCAAAACATTGATGTTTTTGTGCTAACCATTTCTTCACTTGCTGTGTGTTTTGGGTCGTTCGGAAATGTCCACTGGTGCCGTTTACTGTGATTAGGTTCCTTGGTCCACCGGCTGAAACACACCCGCAAAACATTAGGTTCCCAACATCATGTTTGACAGTGGGGATGGTGTTCTGATGGGGTTGAAGGCTTCTCCTTTTTTACGCCAAATGAAGGCTACATCATTGTGGCCAAACAATTACTTTTTTTTTTTCATCTGACCATAAAACAGAAGACCAGAAGTCTTCTTCTTTGTGCAGATAAGCATTTGCAAAGGCCAAACGAGCTTTTGTGTGCTTTATCTGGAGAAGTGATGTCCTCCTTGGTCTGCGTTCGTGGAACCGATGTGCAGTGTCTGTTGGACTGCCTGCCTTAAGATGTTGCCACCAGCAGAGAGCTTTGGCTTTTCCCATAGACTGTGAAAGTTTGCAAAGGGTATGAATAATGTTGGACATGACACTTTTTGTTTAAATGGAAATAAAAGCTGAGAAATATTATTTTCTACAGTGATGCCTCTTATACATCGTCTTATTCTCTTATGGGAGAAAACTGTGTCAAAAACATTTCCGGTCAAAAAAAAGTAACTTTAAGTCAAAATTTGCCATTTCAGGGGTCTGAGTAATTTCTCATAGACACAATACATTTCTTTGACACATGGGGATCGACATTGCATCGCCATCTTTCATCGTCAGACTCTTCCTCCATTCGCAACTCCCTCCTTTGGGAATTTGACCAAATCATTATTAGGAAGCACAGATATGCACTAGCTACATTATTTAATTGTTAGAAGCAGCATGTTCAGTGGGCAGGTGACGCATGTCTTCTTTGGAATACTCATAAACTTTTTACATTTGACAGATAATTTGTCACCAACTAGCTAAGGAGATGCATTTGTCTGTGAGAAATGTGTACACAATCTATTCATGAACCCCAAGTGCACATTACTTGTAATATAATATATAACATAATATACTTCCCCAGGAGTTATTGCCACATCCCTGTACAGTCCTGAACTCGCTTCAAGCCATTTCCACACGAGTTATTAAGGAATTCTAAATAAATTAATGAAGTATTAATAAATTAATAAAGTGCATTATTGTACCAGGGGACTATATAAAGAAATAAACACATAACTGTGTTTTTCTATTTTGTGCAATCAAAACATACTTGTGTTACTTGTGTATAACCCCCTCATATTTAGATTTCATGTCAGAAAAAGTTACTTTTTTTTCATCTAACCGCAAACATTAAAATCTGGAGTTCTAGTCTTTGTACCCAATCTCCATGAATTCTGTTGTGCCTTTGAATGCTTTCTGATTCACGTTATTTTCATTAAAAGTGTTTTTGCCAGGAGCCTTTTATATTTTATATAAAATTAGTATCAGTGTTTTATGTCCACGAATTACAATGTAATGTTAGCACATTATGAAATTGGCATTGTAAATGACACTGAATTGCAAATGTAAATTACGTATCATTTGCAAATATGTTATTGCAAGAGCTATTAAGGTATTCAATTTATATATGAGATGGAAAAATTATTCGCCCCACCACTTCCAGGAACTACTGTATCTGCAGAATTGTACCTATTGGACTGAGTTGCTTAGTCACTTGTTTCTCTTTTAGGCAAGGCAGTGGCAGAAGGCTGTAGAGGTGATTTTGCTGCAGTGTTTTAGTCATAATTTCACTGTCCGTCTGTATGCATTGCTGGCACTAAAAAGAGTGTGGGGTTTAGAAGGGGTGAGATGCCTGGCTGAAAAAGAGCAGTGCAGTTCAGGCTCTCTGCAAGGACTAGCAACAGTAGTTGAGGCGTGCCTACATCAAGCTGAAGTCATGCAGAACACTGGGTGAGTCTTATTCATTAGAATGTCAATTTCCTAATAATAGTTTACACAGATATTTTAATATTTTCAGTATTATTACGATCATGTTGTGTTCTCTTTTATTTAATTGTGTGTGTGTGTGTGTGTGTTGCAGAAATGCCGTAAAGAACTGGTCCAGAATACAGGAGCATTTTTTCTTCAGCGTCTTTCATCCCCTTAATGATTATAGTTTAGAGGTGAGCCCAAGTTCTCACTGCTCTCTTCCTTTTTTTAATGACACTTATCCTCACTTATCTAGACTTTCAGAACATAGTTTGCTGAAGTTTTTTAATCTTCTTATTGCTCATAATATTGTAGTAATTTAAATATTATTTCATCTTTCTAGACAATTTTCCACACTTTCCCTATTCTGTCAGAAATGACCGAGGATGAGTGCATTCCGATATGGAAGTTTGAGAAGCTGGTGGACTTTAAACACATTTCCTCTCTACCTTTAAAAAATGCAGGCAGAGAGCTGAAGGAGATTAAACCTGGTGACTGGGTTCAACAGGACAGAGGTAGAACCCACCATTAGCATGCAACAGAGAGACTTTTTATATACACCAAAAGTACTTGTTTTAAACTCATAGCTTTATGTATACAGTGCTGGACATTCTCATTAAAAAAGGTCAATAATAATAATCATTTATTTTATGCAGTGAAATTACTATAAAATCAATATTCAGTATGAAGTCATTTCTTGGCCTGCTTGATTGCTTCCTGAAGATGTACAGAAGTTCATTTTTCCTTAGTTTTTTTGTGCATTTTTGTGCAGAGGTGGACAACCTGCCTTCAGAAAAAAATGCTACAAATTTATTCCATCTATTAACTAAAAGAGCTGATTCATAATTAGTACAACTCTACTGCCAGTAAGAAAGAACTAATTAGTGACATCACCTGTTTGGTGCACAGGAAGAAACTATAATATCATTTGTTGTCTTAATATTTTTGCCCACTGTCTGTGTCTCCTACAGGTGAGTTGGAACAAGAAGAACGCTGGGTAGATGTGCAAAAAAAGATTGCTCCTTGGAGTCTGAATGTAGAAGATGTGGAGCCAGACCTTGTGGCCCAGCAGAGAGGAGCACATCTGGGCAAACCTACCACTGCCCTCTTGGTGGTCGCCTCGCTTATCGACAAGCCCACAAACCTTGGTGGTATGAGCCATTATTCCTCACATATACTGTATATATACACAAATACTCTTTAGCCCCTTTCAAACATGCACACCTTTTCATAAACCTGACTGCCCTGTAAAGTTTTGCCTCACGAAGAGATGCATGCATACTGTAAAAGTCACTCTAGCAACCTTTCAAGAACATTTATGGATCATTTTCAACACATACTCAGATTGGCAAGACTGGCATTTCCATAATATGATAACAGATAGACATGCATGAGTTGCCAAATACTGGTGTCCTGTTACCAGAATGGGCATTTTCCCACCCAGGTGGGCTACTTTTTATCATTTTTGGGATGGAAAATGGTGTCTTGAGTGCGTAATAAATGCCAAGAAATGCTTTTCGGTGGAAACAGAAACTTGATTGTACTTCACGCAAGCCTGTGCCATCTGGAGTAAGCCAACACACATGTTAGGATGATATTTGTTGACTTGTGTCCCACTGTCAATATAATCGTCCCCATGAACTGGTAAACAAGCTGGGATTAACCATCACACTCTTCCTCACTATCAGACCCCAAAATGTCAGGGCGGGCACCTGCACAGTGTCCACTCTTATTTTGAATACAGGTGCACCACAGGGTTGTATCCTAAGGAAAGTTCTTCTTTTCCATATTAACACATGACTGCACACCCATCCACTCCTCTAACACTAGTGACTATAGTCAGACTGATAGTTGGAAATGACATGACACACTATGGAGAAGAGGTTCAGTATCTGGTTGAGCGGTAGTCTGGATAGTAAACCCCACTAACACAAAGGAGATTTCTATGCACTACAGGACAACCAGAAAAACGTCTCTTGCTCCACATAAATACTGACTCACCTTAAGTCACACATAACGGGTCTATGGCGTCAAAGTCCTGTGATGTCACGTTACAAAGGATGTAACATGGACTAATGATATCTCCTACTTGGTGAAGCAAGCTCAGGAGAGGCTTTTCTTCTTGAGAAAGCTTAAATAAGCCAAACTCTCGTCTCAGCTGTTAGAGAATTTCTCCAGGAGCACAAGTACAGTAAGAGCATTCTCTGCTACTGCGTCACAGTGTAGTCACCAGAGTCAACAGCCGTACTGCAGAGAGCCAGAGAGACTTGCATAGTTAAGACTGCACAGAGGACTGTGGGAACCGAGTTGCCCAATCTGGACATTGTTTACGCTAGCGTAACTCATCCAGGACATAGACTTTTTGTCCCCCGCTAATCATGCAAAAAACATAGGACAGTCAGGATACACACTAACAGACTGGAGAACAGTCTGTTTCCTCAGCTGTAGCCTTTTTTTGCACCCCCAACCTGTGTGTTTCCCCCCCTAGAACTGTAAATACAATCATTCTGCTTCTGCTTACTGTTAATACCTGTTTGCACTGCACTGTGTGCACCATCCAAGTCCAAATCTTATCTTCTTTTTTAAACTGTGTATAATAAGCGTAAACCATTTTGAAATATTTCCCTCGTTACTTGTGGTTTATTCATGTCTCTTTTCCCTCAGGTAGAAGCTGTCAAATGGCATTTGTTCTGATGTGATTCTTAATAAAGATGCCTTAGTTACTATTTCAAGTTTAGTAAATATGCATTATGTCTTTTTCTGTGCATTTATGTGCGCTTATTTGTCATAGGTCTTTGTCGAACTTGTGAAATCTTTGGAGCCAGTGCTCTTGTGCTTGGTGGCCTACATCATGTCAGTGACAAACAATTTCAAGCCCTGAGTGTGTCTTCTGAGCTGTGGCTTCCTCTGATGGAGGTATATATCATATCATATCATGTATCATTTATATATATTTATTTATTTTTTCCCTCAGTCCTATAATTAATTGTATGCCCATAATATATAAACAGCATGTAGACTTAAATTCTAACTGGCACATTGTATTGTAGCAATAAGCCTATCCTTGAATTAGCCACTTATTTTCAGGTTTATTTTCAGATATTTGATATTTTAATAGATTTTATTCAGCTACTAGTCAATAAACTTTAGTGCTATCAAATCTAATCATAATGATATTTGCAATGCCCAAAATGTAATCATATCAAATGTACAGTTACTCCATGATTCAGAGCTCTGCTCAGCTGAACACACCAAGATAAATGTAATGAGAGTGTTTTTTAATGTCTAAGTCACCCCCCAGCTTACCATTTATTCTGTTTTCATTTCTTTTGACTGATGAATAATATTCATGTTGGTCCTTTATCTAGTGTAAATCCATTTCATGAATAAATATTTACCTGTAATGATAAGATTGTTCTGTTCTTGCATATAGTGGGAGCTTTTTATTGCAGTTGTAGTCCAATAACCATCTGTCCACTCCACTGACCATGATCGCTATGTGCATATGTCTGGACACACACTGCTTGCCCACATTTTTAGAAATTAGGAATTGATCCTCTAGCTTTGCCGATTATATGTGATCAGAAACGAAAGGATGACTGTGATCATTGATCACTTGAAGACGCTTGTCATCAAAGCTATTTGAATGTTAGAACATTTTCAGAATGCGCAGTGCAGTTTCACATGTGCAGTGTGATGAGAGGTGACAGGATTGGTGCTAAGCAACTGTATGGTCATAAGAACATCATTTGTTAGTGACTATTCAGAGGAAAAGGCTTTGATTTGCTAGTATGAATTTAAAATGTTCACCCCAGTGAAAGTTTAACTTTCCCTCTGCAATACAAGATCTCAGCCAAAACTGAATGCGACATTGGATTAAAAAAAAAAAAGTGATGTTGAAAAAATGGCTGTTAAAAAATTCTTTAAAATCTTGGATATTTAAAGTAGCATACAAAGAATAGGATCAGGATCTGGTCTGTAGGAACAAAGATTATTTAAGGTAGTTTTTTTTTTTTTTTTAACATAGTCAATTTTGTCAACGTTATTTCTGTTTTCTCCCAGGTGAAGCCCACGGACCTGGCAGGTTTTCTGCAGCTGAAGCAAAGAGAGGGTTACAGTATCATCGGGGTAGAACAGACAGTCAACAGCCAGAGTTTGCAAAACTATAGGTTTCCGGAGAAGACCCTTCTACTCTTAGGGTAATGACAACATCACTTTTTTTTTTAAAGATATTATGAGGCCAATAAAGTGTAATGTTTACTAGAAGGTCCTGTTAACCTTATGTGCATCCTCTGTGTGAGCTGACGTTGCAGCTGAATGTTATCTGCCTAATTGGCAATGTTCTCAAGGGGTAATAACGCTACCTCTACATGTTGAAGACAGAACAGGCTTGTCCCAGCATGCAGGATGCTCGTCAGCAAAACTCAGACATATTAATGACAAGAAAAAAGCAAAGCAACATGGTGACCCGTAAAACTAACAAATAAATCATTAACATACAAGAACTGCATAACTACCCATAATACAACCACAAAACTCATTATTTAAATATTCTGCTTCTTAGTATTATTATTATTACTGAACTATAATTTCATATGAATTAAAAGCTGTTTTCATCTGCAGTATTTGGGGGTTAAGAATCCATGCACAGGTGTATGATATCTGATTTCCATTTTGACTAGTCCTTACAGTTCAAATGTAAAAATCCAGGATTTTGTGTAAATTGTGATTTGCATCATCAGGCTAAATAGCAACTCTATGCAAAAATGCTGTAAAAATGTAAAATACATTTACACCTAACTCAGTGTTTCCCAAAGAAAATTGCCAGCCATGGTGTGAAGAGGATGATAGAGGTTTTGTGTGCATTTACCAACATTTTTTGGGTATTTGTAAGTCAAGGTAAGTTAAAGGTCAGGTGAAACAAGGAGAGAATGAACAAGATGTATTTATTGCACACAAATAACTGTCAAAGCTACCAATTACTTTACAATCAAAGAGGTTAGAACTAACTCTAAGAAAATGTATTAAATTAACATGAATAACGTTATGCAGAAAATGTCAAATGAAAAACATGCGATATATATTATTATATTATATTAAGTTTTATATTATATGTATAGTAAGTGCCCAACATACAGCTCTCGGAATGGAGCTTCAATTTGTTCACAAGTCCAACAAACATTGTCTGTGTACTAGGATACTAACACTTGGCTATACACAGTATATTACACTGTGCTTAAGAATCGTGCTGATGGTTGAGCGATTCATGGTAAAAGGTATGAGCAATGTCTGCCATCTTTTCAGATTGCTCAACTCTCATTTATTTTCATATTTGTCTTGATCTTTATAGCTTGCTGCTTCTTAGCAGCACCAGCTTCATGCTTTCATGTTTCAGGATGCGCAAACATCACAGTGTAGCCAGACTTCCGCAATTAAACATGTAATACTCCAATGTTGGGGATTTATAATATAATATAATATAATATAATATAATATAATATAATATAATATAATATAATATAATATATGTATCATTTACCTTACATGGTTGTTTTTTATTTTCTATAACAATTTACTATTGAAACAAGTAAACACGAAGTCTGATTTAATCAGGCAGGGCCTCAATACAAAGTAGCAGCAGCCAACTAGCTCAAATAATGTTGGCCATCAAATGCTAAAGAATGAATGAGATTATTAAATATGTTAAAAGATTAACATGTCTTTTACAAACATTAAACGCAACATGGGCAATATAAAGATGCTGCTAACAAGACTGCCACTGCTATTGTAGGCAGAAAAACCTTTTACTGTACTTCAGGTGAAGAGTGTTATGTATCTTCACTTCGCCCATACAGCTCACTCTGCACCGGGCTCAAAGGGACTGATGGAGAGAGACGTAGTTTTTAAATGTAAAGCTAGGTTCACTTAGGTCCACTTAGCACAAGACAAATCAGTACAGTATGTGTGCACATTCTCTCTTACTTTCTCTCTCTCTCACGCTCACTTGCAAATAATGATTTCCAGGACATTGTATATGATCAAATGTATGTGATTTTTAGTTCCTAACTTATCCATTCAGTCCATTGATCATTAAAAATCAGCATGTTCACGGCATGGCACTCTTTAAGCATGTTTATGCACTACACTGTTTGTTTGTTTTATCAGACGCACCTGACTCCCAGACGCAAATAATTAGTTTCCCTAAGAATGTACAATGGACAGGATTTTTTTTTTAAATGTTCCTGTGCTGTACGCATGGCAGGAGGATCTTGTTGACATTATCTTATTGTACAAAAAAAAAAAAAACTCAAAATACTTTACATTTTTTTTTACGTTTGATAGAGTTTGGTTTGGTTTTCTGTGTTTTTTGTGAGATGTTTAATATCCAGTAGTACCGGGTATCAGATTTTTAACCAGGTTGGTTTGTGTCATTACATTGTTTCTTCATGTTATGTCTGTTGGTTTATCAGAGATGGAACATTATCCAGATGACATGTTCAGAATTAATAGTCCTCATTATGTTTCTCTATTAGGAATGAGCGAGAGGGTATTCCTGTTGACCTCCTGCAGTTGTTGGACACATGTGTGGAGATTCCTCAGCAGGGAGTGACACGTTCTCTGAATGTGCATGTGAGCGCCGCCCTACTGGTGTGGGAATACACAAGACAGCACTTGGGTCCGGACCAATCCGCTTAAATACTTTGAATTGAAATTGCACCTTTATGCTGATGGGTTAGGTTTCAGTATTGAAACACGCAATTGAAAATGAAATAATTTATTAAAATTCAAAATATATTAGATATTAAATAAGCGGTTGGTTTAAATTACAAATTACAAATTGTCTTTGTGTGAATTCCCTCGGAATAAAGTGATCAATGAACTCAACAGACGTTTGCCCTTCCAACATTGACAGTCTCTGGCAGAAGTTATAGAGGAGGTTCTCCAATATTAATCATTTGCAGTCCTGAGAAATGTATGTGCCTCATTAACCAGCCCCAAAGTGAGAAATGTCAAATTTTGTATTTGAATAGAATTAGAATTGATATATTTATTGTTTTAAGTTTGAATAAATACAGCTTTTTTACCTCATCCAAAACATGCTATCATCTTTGGTCTTTTCATCCTGAGTAAATATTAGGAGAATAAGAGGTGAATGATTCCAAAAAGAATTATGAGAATGTTTCTGTCACAAAATTTAAATGTTTTTAAAAGTTTATATTAAAGCTATGACATCACACAAAGAAATAGGTGCTAAAAACATACGAATGCTTTGAAAAAATTAGTTTTAAGTAAGTCGTCTAAAACACTGACCTGACCTGTGGGAAATGAAACATCTGAGTCGCTAGCCTGTTGAAAGACCCCGGCAGACATTATTTACTTAGCTTGTGTAATTTTGCCATTGGCTAATTCTGTTTCTTAAGTGTTTGATTTTCCACCTTTGTCAGCTAAAGAAATGCATTCATGTACACATACTGTTTCTCCCGCCCCTCTCTCTACACACACCTGCTGTACCACCTCCACTCGCTTCACAGAGAAAGAAAGCACTCTTGCTGACACACAATTCCAATCAACAATTTAATGCCAACAGTGAATTTAATGTAATTTTGTTATCTCTGGTTAAGCCATACTGTACCTAAATGGCAACATTTTGTTTAAAACAAACACCGAGGGATTTGGAGTAGATCTTTTTTTTCTGTTTGTATTATTGTATTTATTTACCTACCAACTTATTTTGGAATCCTTGAGTCAATTTAAATGGACATACCAGGGAACATATGGTTGGATGCCAGGGAGACTTTTCTGGGTCAAACGCAGATTTTACAGACAAACACAACTTCCATGCTGTCTTCTTCTCCACATGGAAAGCTGCTGCTCGAGGTGCTCATGGTGCTCATGTGTGTCGGCGCAGTGACGGGTGCAGTAGAGTTTTTTTTTGTTTTTGTGATCGTTGCTTTGCTGTGCAATTTTTTAAAAAATTCTAACGTTAAATAGTCTCTTAATTGCTTGTTAACAGAATGCTGTTGAAGTATTTGGGTCTATTCTGTATGACTGTTCGGTTAAATCTGGTTTGGTTACAGTTATCTAGTTTCAGTAATTTGTGATTTACATTATCTTGGTGGTTTAAGGAAACTGGCTTCTACTATATTGTTTGATCCTGTATTTTTAGGTCATGGAAATATTAACTATTATTCAAGCATCCTTTTTTGCAAATGTGTCCCACTTGCATATTTTCTTCACTGTTAGTACCACTAACCTTTGTGTTCTGTTCAGCTAATTTTTCTTTGGAAATTTACATTTTGATACATTTGCTTTATTTTGCTATTATATCTTTTAGTATATAATGTATTTTTGACCTTAAAAAAAGTGGTGAAATCAACTTGAACAAAAGCTTTTGTCTATTTGCACTCATACCAGTTAAAAAGCTGCTGGTATAAGCAGCCCCTTATGATTTTGTGTATTTTACTTTTTCCTAAAAACATGGATGCATTCCGTACAAGGTTGGCCATTTTAATTATATGAGTGTTAATTATATGAGCGTACATCTATATGATCTGTAAACTGGTCATTCAAGTAGCAAGTAGAACACAAAGGTTAACAGAAACTTGTATAATTTTTCCTACCCTTTTTTATTTGGTGTTTCTATTTAGGTTTAGATAATAAGATAATACTTTGTTGTGTTTTGATTAAATTTAAAGTCATTTAAATTTCTGTTTGTTAGGAAATATCCTGGTCATCATGATTGTGGTGGCAACAAAGACATTCCACTGTGTGACATCTGTGCTCATTATTAATTTGGCAATCAGTGACTTCCTGGTTGGCATCGGTGTCATGCCATTTGTAGCTGTTTCTATCATGAATAATGGATGGGTAAACTGCACTGTTAGTAAGGCCAGCTACTCATACATCTTCATTATGAATGTCTGTTACTGCCTACAAAATTACACTTAAGACAAACATTCCAAAAAAATGCAAAAAATTTAATTATGAATTTAAAACCCACATTTTTTATTATTTAATATGTATGTTGATTTTGTCAGACATACTAATTCACAAATGTGTGTGAATATGAATTTTTTACTTTAATAGGAACACCTGTTCATCAATGCAGACATCCAATCAGTTAATTGTGGCAGCAGCACAATGTGTCAAATCATCCAGATATAAGTCAAGTTTTGCTTACGTAACATCTGAATGTGGAAAAAGACCAGAATTTTTTCCACCTGGAATACGACTGTCCGGTAGGGAATCCTGCACACTTTCAGTGTTTTAAAAATAATTTTTCTCTGAGATATAGTCTTGTGTAAACATGCCAATACTGGTCGCTGAAAACTGAAAACACTTTCCAGGGGAAGACATTTTGAAACCCTGTTTTGACCCTTTACATGTAGGCAGGAATCTCTGGTCTGGAAGAGCGTGCACAGCATGTGCTGTATCTCCTGTGTTTGAGAGTGATGTACTTGAGGACTTTAAGGTTTCTTATTCCCCAACATGAATTTACATTTGATCTAGGCCTTTGATTTCTATGCTTGGCTGACAGGAGTGGGCCCTAATGTGATCTGCTGCTGTAGCTCATCCACCTAAAGGTTTGGTGCGTTCTAAGATGCTTTTCTGATTAGCATCGATGTAAAAAGTGATTGAGTTACTACACTGCCTGGGTCAATTTTCTGCCACATATTAAGCAAAGAAGACAACTGAGGATATTTAAAATTATTGGAACACATTATTTAAAGGATAGTGGAGATCACTTACAGTAAATACTCAGCAAAGTTGCTTTGTAGCAAATTGACAGTAGAGATCACAGTTGTAAAAGAACATTTGCATGTGAACAATGTAACAAGACTTCTCAGGACTAGGACTAGCTGAGGGGTCATAAGAAACCACTTGTTAGATTAAAGGGGAGGATCATAGAAATGGAAAAAAAGTAATGTTATCTAACAAGTTCAGATTTGCCATATTGAGTTGATACTTACATTTATGTTTTAACATTTGGCAGACGCCCTTATCCAGAGCATTTTTATCTCATTATACATCTGAGCAGTCAAGAGCCCAACAAAGGAAACTTGGTGGTAGTGTTGAACCTTCTAGTTCATAGTCCAATACCTTTACCACTCTGCCCCCAAAATGTACTGAATGATCAGTTTATAAGGATATTCCAGGATTTCAGTTGAGTGAGCCAAAAAAGAGTGGCATTGTGAGCATAAGGAATCATCTGCACACACAAATTGGTCTCCACATTGCACACCATAATTGAAGCTAAAAGTAGTCAAATAAATTATTAGTGTATACTTCTCCCGACAGTGTCCTCTCTAAGGCTGCTTATCAGCAAACAATTTCCACCCACAGTACTGTTGCTTACTCAGTGGTGGTTTTTTTTCTTCTTCTTTTCTTTCTGGATTTGGCACTATTTTGTGTAAACTTTATAGACTGCCAAGTGGGAAAGTTCTCGGGAATCATCAGTGCCTAAAATTCTTCAACCACCCCAGTTGGCTTCAACAACTATGCCACGTCTAATGTCAATGTTGATGTTTACCTATATTTTATTTGCAGTGTTTCTGCATGACTAAGGAATTGCACTGCTGCCACTTAATTAACTGACTGAATAACTGCAAAAATGAGCAGGTGTTCGAGTGTGTGTGTTTCTGTATATAAATGTATAATGTGCATAAATGTGCTGTATATGGTATTTAATGTTTGTTTTCTTTATATTTACTGCAGGATTTATGTCTTTATGTGGGTTACACTTCCTCAGTCTACTGCAGTGCTTCAGTCCTAACACTTGCAGCTATTGCGTTGGATCGCTACTACTCCATTGTGGACTGTCTGCGCTATAATTCACGCTGTACTGTATGGCGAACCTGCGCAGCTGTACTCTGGATTTGGCTGCAGGCTGTGATCACTAGTTGTCCCCCTCTCCTAGGCTGGAGTAACATCAGCTTTGTAAGCCCTATGTACAGCTGTGCTGTCAACTGGGCTAGCAGCCCCAGCTATACAGTCTTTATGGCAGCCCTGTGCTTTTTCCTTCCTGCCACAGTAATACTCTTTTGCTATGTGAAGATTGTGCGAGTGGCCCAGCACCATGCTCAGAGGATCCACAGCCTTCAGCAGCATTTTCAACACAGCAAGGGCCACCCCGTATCCTCACCGTTTGAATCATCCCACCAATATTCAACTGTAGACCTGGAAGTGCATGACCCATCCAGGCTTGTGTACTTCGTAAGTAGGAGCTTTGTATCAGAATCTCAGTTTGATGTTCCTCATCCTAATACAGACCTTACAGGAGATTCAGTGTCACAAATTGATGGGAAAAGCAGCTCCAGACATAACCGTGGACGTCTGCATACCTTCCTTGCTCATCTCCAAAATGCTAGCACGCTGCAGAACAGTCAACCACAGCAACATGGTGTTGTGAGGCTTTTCATAGTTATCGCTGCCTTCTTTCTGTGCTGGACACCTTACATTGGAGTTGCTCTGGTGCAGGCCACCGAGACTGCCCTCTCACAATCCGCAAGCCAGGTCCCACCTGCAGCTGTCACTTTCTCGTACTGGCTTGTCTTGTTCAACTCAGACATTAATCCATTACTGTATGCTCTACTCAGCAAGCGATTCCAGGGGGCATTAAGGAACCTCAGAAAGAAGATACAGACCAGGTTAGGCATGCTTCAAAAGGCAGAAGAAGGAAGAACAGATGAAGACGGCGGAGTGTTCACAACTCCCGCTTATGGAATAGCCAGTGCCACAGATCAGCATCGTCAAGATAGTGGACCCCATCAAAATGGGTCCATGTCCTCCACTGTTTTCACAATGAATACAACTTTTCCCAAAATTTATAAGCAAGAAACAAACCAAACCCTTTTACCAGGCAGTATGTTATCTTCATTTTCGACTTCTTCCTCTTCTGTTTCCCTTTGTCATAACTGTAGTAAAAATACCCCAGGAAATTCAGACCTTCAGCAGGTTCGCTCCAAGTCACATAGATGGGACAAAGTACAAAGTACCTCTGTAATCAACCAGAGACATGCAACGTTTTTTTATGGCCAGATCGCTGTCCGAGTGGAACAGGAAATCTGCTGAGCCTGCATTGGCTACAAACAAGCTAGAAAATGAATCTGCATGGCCTTAGCTATTGTATTTTAGGATTTAAAAGTTCATTTGTGTTTGTTACATGAAATGAAATTTGTCTGTGTAAACGACCAATTATGCAGAATTTCTTATAATACTTTGAATAAAATTACATCCAAGTTTAGCTCATAGCACTAATTTAAAAAAGAAATATAGTTGTGATAACGCAAAGGTTCAAAAAAGGTGATTTGCACATATTTTACATTTTGAAATAAAACTAAGTAATTAAAAAGACCATAAAATATTACTACATAATGAAATAACTGTTTTGTGAAATAATGTGTGTGGTTATATCTCATATCCATCTTTAAAATTTAAGAAGGTCCAGTCAATAAAATTTTCTTTGAGCTGAGGTCCGAATTTCATGTTTCATGTGTTAGGATTCAGACCTTTATGTACAGTATGTATTGTGTAAGTCTATAAAAAAAAAAAGAAAGAAATGTAACATTTCCATAGCATTTCAATAATATTTATTGTCAATTTTTAGCAACTACGTTAAACATGAACAGTTTGAACTGTTATGAACTTGTATTTTTGCTTGTACTTGTATGAAGTAAAAATAACTTATCTTTAATCAGTCTTTAGTGAACCTTCATTTGCAAGCTCCTGGGTTGTTAATAAATGTGAAAACACTCTGGTTTCTCTGTCACACCGGGCTCTCAGTTCGAGTATTCGGGTTTGCTTAAACAAACCATGATTTATCTTATATTCCTACTTTTTATTATCACCACAATTTTAGAAACCCATCTGAGGAATAAACATAAGAATCTGTCCTTTCATCTTTGACGGTTCAGTTTTCATAGTGCACTTTCCTTTTCTTGTTGTGTTTTCATGCTGTGTCATGCTTTCATTCATGTTTCTTCCACACTCACTGCCTATTCACGTTAAACTATTGCATTGATTGCCTCTGTTGAATGACGCATATAGCCACATCTAGCTCAAGGGGAAAAGTGCTACATTACTGGTATATTAGTAACAGCAACATGTCTGTCCTGACTCAATGTGTTCTAGCAAAACACATGTTTCCTTCAGTTTGTCTTTTTCCCATAGTGCATCCTGATGCTATCTCTTTCCCAGGCACTTGCCAAAATGTCCACATAATGTCCTCATATGTTTAATGATGTAGGTGCCTTTGGCCATGGATGTGTCAGCATAATCTCTCTGACCTATCTGTGGTTACATAAGCAAGGTGAGATGTACTGTGTGTTCTGACATCTTAATCTTAGCAGCATTAACTTTTACAGCAATTAGAGCACAAATGGGATTAGACCACACAACCTACCTTTCATTTAAACAGCTGACTATCACACAAATTTGTGGGTCTTTCGGAAACTTGCCACAAAGTTAGAAGCACACAGTTTTGTAGGATGTTTTTATATACTGTTGCAATACATGCAATACAATTTTACTTCACTGAATTTAAGAGACCTTGTCCAAACCTGTTCCTGCATGACAATGCACTTGTGTATAAGTGAGGTTGGAGTGGAAGAAGCTGAGTTGTCTAGATAAAGCCTGGACCTCAACCCCAGTGAACACCATTGGATTGAACTCAAATCCCAGTGGCTCAAAGGTCTCCTCAAAAAGCATCAACACATTACCTCACTAATGCTTTCATGATTTAATGGGCAAATCCCCAAACAACATTTCAATATCTGGTGGAAATCCTTCCCAGAAGAGTGGAGATTATTATGATGATAATAGAAGGGAGCTATATTAGAATGGAATGTTTATGAAACCCATAAGTTGATGATGGTGAGGTGTCCAAAATGGTACTTTTAGCATATTTTTGTTGGCACTTTAAACTGAATTTGATAAATTGCTGGTTACAAATGAAAACTGTATGTAATGTGCAAGGGTCATGTTCCTGAACTTTTTAAAAAGAATCATATTCTTTTTCTTAAGATATACACACACTCACAAAAGTAAGTATGTCCCACTAATTTCAGTATGTATGTATGTATGTACACCCACTCACAAAAGTACACCCCATTTTAGTATATCTTCTCAATGGACAATACTATAGAAATTAAACTTGGATATATTTTAGAATAGTCCGTGTGCAGCTTGTGTAACAGTGTACATTTACTGTGATTTACTCATTTAAAAGTGATTACACCCTAAGTGATAACAGCTGTACATCTTTAACCATGCAAAGTCACATGTCCTATTCATCATGTTCATGTGTTTGTCAGTAGCCAAGTATGTCTCCAGACCTGAACCCTATTGAGCACCTGGGAGGTATCTTCAAGCGGAAGGTGGTGAAGCGCCATAACATCCAGCAGCTCTGTGATATCATTATGGAGGAGTGGAAGAGGATCCCAGGAACAACATGTGCAGATCTGGTGAATTCCATGTCCAGCAGAATTAAGGCCTTGCTAGATAACAATGGTGCTTACACAAAATATTGACACTTTGGACACAGTTTCGACATGTTCACTTAGGGTGTTCCGTTGCCAGTTATTTAGACAATAAAGTCTGCATGTAATGAATTACATTTACTCACGTTACTGTAATTGAGTATTTTTTTGTGTACTTCTACTTTTTAAAATCTGTAATTTTACTTTTACTTGGGCATGTTTTGTTTGAACTATTGTACTTCGCTACATTTGAAATCATATTCGCTACTAAGTAAAAAATAAATAAATGAAAATAAAAAATAATACAAATAATGCAATGGGGAAGGGAAAAAATGCAACCCGGGAACAACTGCACTGATTGATTGATAGGCGGGAAGAACAATCGCGCTAAGCTCACATGATCGATGGAGTCGGAAAACAGATGCCAGTGATGCAGACCCAGCTGAAAGTGAAATGCCATCAAATTCCTATGGAGCAAACCCCTGGCCATTGTAACGGCCACTACTATGTTGTATACCACATGATGTATCTGTGTTGCCCTTTTAAAATTTGCCGCCCCTCCCCCAGTGTGCTGCGGAGAGAACGGAGTAGGAGCTCAGGTGTGCTGCTCACCCCCGAAACACGCTATTCTTCTACCCTTTTCTTTACTTTTTACTTTTATGTTTTGTATTATAATTTTGTGACACTGAAAGAGGCCGATCAAGGTTTTGTACTGAACGTTATTCTCGGCTCTGAGCTCTTTTTTCCCTCGACTATCCAGCACAAAGCGTCACACCATATTTAAGCGAGCACTTTGATATCAAGCACAAGAAAGGCAACAGCTTTATTATGCTCCTTCAATTAAAAACAAGTTTGAAACTTGTATCCGCTTGTCTTTTTTGAACTACACTAATAAATTTTGTATGAGCTACTTTTTACTTGAGGAGATTTTTTATAATAGTACCTTTACTTGTAC
>JAAGKR010003396.1:0-75372 GCA_011419295.1 Clarias macrocephalus | reverse complement strand
CTCTCTCTCTCTCTCTCTCTCTCTCTCTCTCTCGTGTGATGTGGGATTGTGGGTAATGGTCTCCCGTGCTCAGTCTCAGTGTACGTGCGTCACTCTTATACATAGATAGATAGATAAAACTACTTTATTGATCTCGTGAGGGAAATTTTTGTGTTGCAGCAGGTTATAAATACAGCAAAAACAAACATTTCAAAATAAGAAAGAGATAAAATGTGCAAATTTTTTAGTTAACATCCATGCGAACGTAAATCATTTAGTTTTATTTTGTGTCCACAAAAGCAGTGTAGTGACTGCTCTTTAATAACTGTACTATAAGAACGGCCTCTGTGAAGAAAAAAGTTTAAAAGGCTGTAGCAGTGCGGGAGATGAATCTGTTTAACGACAACGCAATGTCACGTTTCCGTGAAATCGTTAAAATGAGGCAAAAGAAAGTGACATTGGAGAGGTTCCTTGTTCAAGAAGCTTCCCAACAGATCAGTGGACATACAGTAACGACATGCTGTGGAATAGAATGATCTCTCTGTGCTGTTCTGTTCTGTTGTGGATAAATTATAAATCAACTAGTCAGGCTGACCGAGTGTTACTTATACACACAGTTGTACTTAGAAGTTTGCATACAAAGAAATTATTAAACATTCCCATGTATTTAGAAAATATAACCGATAATGCAAAATATTTTTTTCATATTTGAGGATTGTGGTCATGTGAAGTCATTAATTATCACATAGTTGTTGGACTCCTTTTTAAAACCCAGTAATAACTGAAATCACCCAAACAGTCCTGGTCAAAAGTTTACATATTTCTGAATGTTTGGCCACATTATAAACACACAGGTTGACACACACAGGTTTAAATGGCTATTAAAGGGACATTTCCACACCTGTGACTCAGTGTAATTGTAATTGGTGAATTAGCGCATTAATAGTGAGTTTCTCAGCTCATGAGGTGATGCACTGACTTGGCTGGATACTGCACCATGGGAACATATCCCATGAGTACATATGAACTTTTTTTTTCTTCTCACTCATGTTTTCTTTAAAAAATGGAACAAATCTTGCATCATCTTTTAAGGTATGCAAACTTTTACGCACAACTTTATATAAAATCTCACTATATCCCTGTACTGATTCGGAAACAGTAGAGAAAAAGTAAAAAACAAAAATCCTGACAGTCTCATCACTACTAATATAGATTATGTCATTAGTGTTAAGCACACACTCAGTGTAGTGGCTGACTGATACAACAGTAACGTCACTGCAGTTTCATTATTATTATTTTTTTTTTGCATTTTATGACCCTCTTTGCATTTCAAGTATTGCTATCAATATTGATCGTTAGAAAACCCATACTGCTGCACATTAGTCCTAATAATTCACATCTACTGTAGCTTTGAGATTTACACGACTATGGGCTATAAGTCCTTCCTGTAATATTCTTCTTGTTTAAAAAATTATGTAATAAGCTTGTTCTACTTTAATGCATTCAGTTCATGCAGCTTGGCGTTTGTGAAGTGCATTTCAGTACTTTTTTGCTCATACTAAAACCCTTGCTTTGATTCTCAGATTCTAAGTAATTTCCGTTTCATTTAAAGACTTGCTCAAAATAAGAGATTGTTCCTTGTTTATTAATTCTCGTGTTAGGCACTTCAGCATGGCTTTAGGAGAAACTAGAAAGAGAGATTAATGGCAGAGTGGTTTGGAATTTTTTTTCTTGTCCTGTTGTGCACTTGCTAAATTAACAACTTTGAATACTTTCACAAATTGTCCATACACCGATGAATAATTTATGTGAATTGGATTTTTGCCATTTATTACTCTGAACTGAACTAAAAAAAACAAAAACAAAATACTATTGTTAGGGTATATGCCTAAAGGTGCTTTCCCACCAGGCCGTGCAGCATAGCGTGACGGTCAGTTTACCACAATCCCACATTTTGTCCTTGTTTCGATTGCCAGCTGTCCCTTACTGAACCCATTGTGTTGAAATGATCTTTCGTTTGCCCCTATGCCTGCAGGATGTGTGGTTTAAACTATAAAGAGTGCAGATAACCGCTCAACAGTCACCAGTAAAATCTTTAATAGTACTGATAGTGATGTCTGTCTAGTTGCGTTTTCAGATTAGGGCCCTGGGATCATTTTTGAGAACACTTGAACCCAACGTCTGGTTTATTTTGATCAGTGAGAACACAATCGTTCCAGGCCTGGGAAGCGTGCCCGAGTCTGCTTGAAGTGACCAATGTCTGACCTACACAGATGTATCGAGAGCGTTACTCTAGACTTTATTTGTATTTATTTATTTATTGATTTTTAAATATCAATAAAAATAGGCAGAGTGAGAAGGTTAACTTCCTCATTCTTTTCTTCTCCTTTGTTTATTGGGTGACTCACAGACCAAGTAGGTGCATATCAGATAAATACGACGTGTACCTGAGAAAGAAGAACAAAAAAAAATTGCACACTGGGGAATGGGGTGGAGGGAAGCAATTGTTTTTTATTCACATAAATCTAAATCAAAATATGGACCTGTGCAGTTATTTAATGGTAAATGCTGCAAAATACTTCAGATGCTGTATGTGTAGAGTGAATGTACAGTTTGTCAATAATTTAAGTATTTGGTCTCTCTTTATTCATTTATTTATTTTTATAATTTTGAGTTCTTTTTAAGTAGATATTGGTTGACATTCTATTAAGATGATAATTTGTGCTATTATTTGCCTAGATAAATATGTTTAAATACAAAAATGCGTTGATGTAGTGGCTACAGAATCGTGTAGCCCTAGTTTGAAGCTCTCTGACACATTCCCATTAGTTTGTTTTAACGTTTCAGATATTTTTATTTTCTGTATTTTATTGTGAAAAACTCAGAAGTTTTTCAGATTTGGACAAATTCCAAAGTTCTCCCAATGAGATCTATGCAATCTGGATACACTTTGCAAAAGCCTTGAGCCAGGCCACCTTTCTTACTATTACATAAAAAAAAAATTATGTAAATTAAATGTAAGACATTGGAACAAATGTTTTACTCTGCCTGAAGATGAATTAGAAATAGCTGATTTATGTAACAACCTCGGCAGCAACTTTGTTTCCCCTCTCGTCTGTTCCAACCCCTCAGCATTCAGCATCACCAGTATACTAATCATTAACCTGATCATCTGCCATCAACCGCACCTGTTTCTTACTGGTTCATGCCTTAAGTTAAATTGTTTTATGCCTGAATGATTCGTAGATCGCTGTATAGCTTAACAAACAAACAAACAAACAAACAAACAAAAAAACTTTCCTCTGAAAATGAGAGACAAAAGAAGTCCTTCAGGAAGCCTGGCGAACTATTCCTCAAGACTACATTAAAAATACAACAAAGTCTGGCTCTTTGGAAGCAAAATATGAAGAAAGGAGTGTGACTCAAGACTTTTGTACAGTACTTTAGCTCTGTTAAGTGGCTCAGGAGTGTTTGAAGGGAAGGGATGACAACATATCGTTTGAAAAAACTCACCATATTTGACAAAGGAGTTCAATGTCTTGTGATAAACCTAAAGATACAATTTTAATGTTACTACTACTTTTATTTTTCCTGAATAAATAAAGTAAAAATAAATAAAGTAAAAATATACATCTTTCTGGATTTTGTAACAGTTGGTACAGTAACATCTTTCCTCTCCTTAAAACGATAACAAAGCCACTATTGTGTCCACTTATTAAACTAAAACTAATGTCCCGCAGCTACACGCTGCACAACTGCAACCGTATTTTTTATGATTTTTTTATCGTAAGTCTATGAGGGGGGGGAAAAGAGCCAGTGATTAGCCGTGCAGCCACACAAAGGACCCGGGCTGGGAACTAGTGATCTGAGCTTTTATCTGTTCGCTCAGCCGTATGATGTCATTTAGACATTAATATTAGTCTTTCAGCAGTTTAATGGGACCACACAGTAGCTTACATCTGTTTGGCTGCGGGTTGAAGCAAACGCGAGAGAGAGATCAGCCGTCCTCCAGGCATTTAGCGGTTACATGATCGCTCAGCTTCCCACTGTGGCAGTTCTCTCACAAGTGCAGTAAATTAAGAGTGTACACATTTAGTACAGGTCTTTTCCAGCACAGTGACTGGACTATATTCTGTCAGTATGCAGATTTATCTCACTGTGTGTATGCTGTTGATTTACTCAGTGTTGATTAGCCTGAGCCCACCCTTTTATGATACTGTTGGAAAAAGTGTTCAGCTTAGGGATACTGAAAGACAGGCGGTGACTTGAACATGACTTTATTTCATTTCTCATTAAACCAGCATTTGTGTGTATGGATCAAAGATTTAAGAATATAGCACAGTTTTTGTTTTTTCTTTCATCTGAAGGTGAAGTTATGAAGTAATTCAGGCAAAGCACCAAAGAACTCAGGAGGACAAGGTCTAACTGTAATTACTCCTTTCACTGACCTTTAAAATGAGGTTAGCTCTCCATCCACTGGATGCCCTGCGTGCTCCTGCTTCACCTCACACATTTACCTTTTTTTATTTTCCATCTATTACTGAACCAGTGTTTTGGACCACTAGTGTTTGAAGTCTATAACCGTTTCCCACGTAGCTGAAATAAGGAGAACGACGATGATGTAGCTGCCTGGTGTTTTGAGTTTTTGTGGCACTGTAGAGAATGATTTCAATAAGGTCATGACTGGATACTAAAACAAACCACACTTGAATGTGTTCTCCATGATGGCCTGCGATTAAAGTTAATGACATAATCCTGCATGCATTTAAAATAAACCTCTGAAGAGTTTTCTGGCCCTGCTTGAACTTTGCTGTCGTCTGTCTTCAGTCAGTCACAATCGCTGTAAATTGCTTCCCAGTGAGCATCACATAAGACTTCAACTCACAACCAAAGGTTTTTTGTAAATCCCAGAAAGGGATTTGTAAGACATCTGATTAGTGCTCTGTGCTCTTCTGTGATGTGAGGAAACGACAGCAGTGGAGTGTAATCAGTGTACACTATATGGCTGAGAGAATACAGGCCTTCCCTTGACTGTTTGCCACAAAGGCTGCAAGAAGAGAATGTCTAGAATGTCTTAGCATTAAGATTTCTCTTTTCTGGAAGTCAGAGGCTTGAACCTGTTTCAGCATGCCTGTGCGCAGACCTGTATTCCCTGAGCCCTGACCTCAACCCCACTCCACTGTAATGCAGACTGCTTCCTCAGTTACCATCAGCACCTGACCTCAATAATGCTCCTGTGGCCCGGTGAGGACATTACAACCATGCTTAAAAATCTAGTGTTAATTCTTCCCAGAAGAGTGGAGGTTATTAGAACACCAAACAGAGACCAACTCTGTGTATAGTACACGAATACGTACAGACGTGATGTTTAAGTTCATGTTCTGTTTGGCTGTATAGTGTACGAGGGTGAGTCAAAAATGATCCACACTCTGGCTTTAGAATTTATTTTAATTAACTCGTAGAAAAGAAAAATGCATACTTTTCCGACATAGTCTCTTTGCTTTTCCATGCAAATTGCTCATCTGCCAACAATATTGATGTTCATATTCCCTCATTAAAACTGTTTTAGGCTGAGCTACGAGCCACAAAAGCACCACTGTCTTTGCTTCTTTATCAGTGTAAGTGTATCTTCGCCCTCATAGTGCTGCTTTCAGGGGACCAAACAGGTGAAATCCCCATGCAGCAAGATCAGGGCTATAGGGAGGATGCTGTAACACCTCAAAACCTCAAGAAAAAAGTTTTTGCAGAAAGTGTTTGAAAGTGTGGGCAGAAATGAGAGGACATGTGTTGTCATGCAAGATCACAACGCCCTTGGATAGCACTTCTATGTTCAAGTTTAATCTGAAGTTTAGGATTCAGCTCTTCAATAAGCATCTCATTGTAATGAACACTGTTTATTACTAAACCTTTTTCCTGATTATCTTCCAGTACATTTTCTCCATTGGCAATAGAGGATGTTTCCATTCCATAGTTTGCCATTTGCGCTCAGGCTCATAGTGATGAATCCATGTCTCGTCTCCAGTAATGATTCTCTCTCTAAAACTTTCACCAAATTTCCAAATGCTTCTGTTTATGCTTCTCCGTGAGTTGTTTTGGCACCAGGTACACCCTCAGACCACAAAAAAGAAAAACAGCTTATCTTTCCTGCAAGTGGGGACATCCGTTTTTGCCCGCATGTTCTCACCTGCACAGCAGTCACAGCGGAGACAGTAGCATTGAACGGAAAACACTGATGAGATAAGTGCCGATAAGCAGAGTGCAGATAATTTTTGACACTCGTATTTAAAATCTGCCCAGAAGCATAGTAGCGACAGTTTTCTAAACATCAACAACAGTTCTGTAGATGATCATCTTTTCTAAGAAGTTGCCCTTTAGGAAATGTTTCACTGACTTTCAGAGATTTAGGCTTCCTTGGTGAAATGAAAAACAAAACAGTAGAATTATAAGTATGAGTTCAGAGGATATCTTTTCTAAATTCAGGTCTCCCTGTGCGTCCATGGCTTTTGTCAGAGGTGCTAAAGTAAAACATCAAACAGAATGAATCAAGTGATTGTGTTTATACAATAATTAAGAACAGTTGAGCATTACACAGAGCATATTTATTTTTGTTCTTGTTGCCTTTACTCGCGTATTTAGATTTAATTATTATTTTTTTTTATGAGGAAGGGTCTTCACAAATTTAGTTTGCCCTCCCCTGATCAAGTGTATGGTGGCTTTACTGGTGTGTTTGAGTGAAACCAGTGGACTGCGTTCTCTCGGCTCCTCTGACTAAGCTGCTGTCAGACCTTGTACACTTTCAAATCATGTCGTCATCAGAGAGCTTATCTGATGTTGGTTGGAGCAGCGGTGGAGTGATACAACACACTAGGAGCACGCTGGCACAAACATCGAAGTGTCAGATTCCCGTATTGCTCATTAAACCACCACTGAGGTGCATATGTTTGCACGCATGCTTTACGCCAGTCTCACTGCTCGTGCTGCTCTGACACTGCAGGAAAGCTTTTAAGGATGAAGTTACCCCCCCCCCCCCCCTCCTTCATCTCCTTTCCGCCTTCTTTCCTCGTCTCTTCACCCCTTTGTTTTCAACAGATTGTTTTCTCTCCGAGTTGGCACCTCCCCGCTGAAGCTTGGATGGGAGGGACGGGAAAGGGAAGAAGAATAACAGGAACGAGTGCTCGAGAGGCAGGAAAATGGGGTGGACGTTACGGAGCTATGTTTAGAGCAGCGTCTTCCTGATCTCACCCGTGCCAGCCAGACGCGGTGCCGTTTGCCCACGGGGTAATTAATCCAGTCTGCCGGGTTTCTATAGCAACACACGGTGCCATCTGAGAGAGAGAGCTGTGTGTACAAGTGAAAGAGCAAGAGGGCATCGGGGAACGGGGGTGAGGTGAGGTGTCTCCAGGAAGTTGGTTGCTCTGTTTTACTCACCTTGGCCTCCTGTGTGCTCAATGAATGCTGAATGTCGGTGTACCTTCACACACAGGTGTTTTTGTTTTTCCCTTTAAGGCATTCTTCATTGTTGGGAATTTTTATAGATCGAGTCATTTCACCCTGGGGGACTACAAATACTTTTACATGCTGTGTTTTAGATGATGCAACTAACTGAGTTGTAAAAAACAGCCACTTATGGTTATGTTCATCTTCGCAATGTGGAGCAATTAAAGCTGTTTTGTTTTTACTTTGCTTCCAAACACTCCAGATGAGACTGGGTCTTAGAGAATTTGTGCTGAACAGAGGGTGTAATATAATATGACTTGAGAAGGTGTTGAAGGCTACATGGTTCAACACTAACTTTTAAAAACTAGCGTGTTTTATCTCACAAAATAACCTGGTAATTTATCTAATGTAGAAATGCAGATGCTCTGTAGGTCCGGTCTTGAATCTGTCAGTCTAAATGAACCGCTTAGAAGCTTGCTGTTCAGTGTGAGCATGGTGCTTCAGCTCTTGTGTGAACCTTGCAGCAGTTCTGCTAAAGCCCTTGTTCATTAAGCAACTAAATCCACCCATGCCTAAAAAGAGCAGTGCTATAGGTGGACAATTCACTGAAATAGCATGATGATACTTGTTTCTAATTTGTTTTTAAATGAGCCCAATTTGGCATTAAGTTCCTGACAACTTGGTCTCATACCGACAGCTGTGAACTTCCCAATTACCAGAGGGATTCTGTTCACCAGGACTGAATTGACAAGGAAAGGCTGCCTCAGTAATAATCGCTCCGTGTGAGCGTTATTAGTGCTGTATAGTAGAGCTGTTCAATTTAATCTATGCAGTTGAATCTATCAATTCAGTCGGCCGATTCAGTTCCTAGAACTGTTTGCTTAGTTTTTCGTTCGGAATTGATTCACATTTGGGTATATTTACATACCTAAATAATTTTAAGATGTGTCACAGCTTTGTAGTATATGCAAACCTTTTGCACCTTCCACAATGTACTTGCAGAACACTGTTTTTGTGAAAGTTTTACTTCTTCATTGTCGTCTTCATATAAAGTTCATGAGCAGGTTGTATACTGCCAGCTCCTGGACTGGAGCGTGGAGCAGAAGATTGGAGGCAAAAAAATGATCATTGCTTTGTTTTAAATATTTAAAGTAGGTTTTAATATTTCAAAACATGGCTAATAAATTATATTTCTTACTATAAACACTGATGCGGTGGCATAGTGGTTAGTACTGTGGCCTCGCACCACCAAGCTCAGGTGAAGTTTTCATGTTCTCTCTGTGATTGGTGGGTTTCCTCCCGGTACTCAGGTATGCGAGGACCGACGCGCGGAATGATGGAAACCTCGGCCACCGTGCGAAACAGCATAGGTGAGACGGTTATTAGTAGTTAACAGATTATGGGCCAAACTTCGCTGAGTGGTGATGGTGGAATAATTATAAAGGTCTTGACTAAAACAACATGCATTCGTTAAACAGTTTTCATTTTCTGCAGTGGAAAAGTCCTCTAACTAGTTATCGTATTGTATACTGTAGTTACTTTTATCAGAAAGTAACGCAGTAATGTAACAGATTACTTTTTGAAGACAGTAATTTTGTAATGTAATTAGTTCCCCCAATGCTGATTGACACCCTATCCATGGTGAAACCCCGCGTTTTTCCCGAATTTCCTGTGATGGGCTTCAATGTTCCTGCGACTCTGTATAGAATGAGCTTTATAGACGATTAATGAATGAAACAGAAATTAAATCAAAGCATTTCAGAAATAAATCATCCTCATCCTTGGAAATGCTTTGATTTGATTTATTTCTGACTGATCATCTGGCTAGTACGAAATTCTTAGACTTAATTCTGTACTAGTACACGTTTTCGTACTATTGTGGCCCACAGGCTAAAATAAAATAGATCTAGAGTAAAGTAATCATGGTGTAATTCCCTATTTCTGTTGTCGGGTTATTGCGTGTGGCTTCCTGTTGAAGGCTGGTCTTGTGGCTGCTCCAGTTTCTGCTCGCTTCATTCTGTGGATTAAAAACCGCTTTCAGATTCCTCCACAATGATGGAGTGATTGAGCAGCAAGCCAGGGCCTGCCTTCACTTTCTGCTGCAGTCATTTAAAATTAAACACGAGCGAGGCGGCTGTTGGCCCTGGGGATGCCCCTCCCTTATCTTTAAGCACACTCTTGTAAGTCCCATGCTCTGCACATGACTTGTGAAACCTGTAGTGAGAAGTAAAGGGCGTTCAATTTATTTCTCTTTCGTTTTTTAACAGAACGGTTCTGATGCCTGACGTTAGAGCTCATGGAACGGGATGTGGTGAGCTCGGTTAAGTCGTGCAGTGGTGAATTTTCCACCAGTATGTTAAGATCTAGCAGCACTGCAGCCTCAGCAGAGCGAGGTGTTCATACAGCTACCTGCAGATTTCTCTCTGACTAGGCTGCCAACTGATTCACAGATGAAAATGCCTGGGAGCTTATTCTAGGGGACGTGAAAAAAAAGAAAGGAAAAAAAAGAAAGAAAACTAATGTGCTATGGCTGTGCAGTCCGAGTTGAGCTTTGGTGTGAGGCTAAAGCAGTCGTTTTTTTTCAGAATCAGCTCGATTCCGGTCACATCACTGCAGCTTAAAGAGCAAATCCAGCGAATTAACAGGTGTCAAAAATATGCTCTGGTGTGTATCATGTCTTATTTTACTGTTTTACTGACATGCAAATGTGCTATTACATGACACAATCTGATAATGGGGCATGGTTTTATTTTATTCCCACGGTGTCAAATTGCTGTCAAAACCTCTGATCTTTCTGTCACAAACATACTCCTCATCTACCTGACACTCAAGAGGCATCATAAAACCTGCATTTATAAATGTATAGTTTTGGAAATCCTATAATGGTTATAGAGGTTTGATGGGAAAACTGAATGCATTTAGATTCTTTTGGAGCAGTTGGGAGAAACACACTAGCCTTACAATTCAACATGGTCAAGTGGACACAAGATGCTGAGAGACACAAAAGTTGTTCTGTATGATAGCAAAAGACACTCCACCACTAAAGAAAACCCGTTATGAATAATTAACTTATTAATTTTTAGCAGTAGTTCATTTACATACACACTGAAATGCCACATTTGGAGGAGAAGTGAAATAAAGGGACCTTGAATTATTGAAATGTACTTCATCTGAGGTATATTTCAGCTGGAGCATTAAGAGACACTAAGAGAGACTTGTAAGCTTTGTCAAAGTGCAAACACCACAAGAGGCTTGTTTATTTTGTTCAAGTGATTTGTAAGGACTGTGTAACATGCATTAATTGCTTTTAAAAGCAGTTAAATAACCGACAGCATCTTTATGTGATAATGTAGAAGCGGCAACTTGGATCCCATTTTCCTCCATCGAGCGGCAAATGTAATCTAGTCCGTAAGATTTGAAAATGTATCACTCTAAACATGCAGCGTTAAGCAGAAGGTGTCGTCGGGATTTGGGCTCCCATTCTATGGAAATTAAGGTGAAGGTTATCAGTTGCATCACTCAGGATCTTGAAAGAAATGTTTTAAAAGCAGTGAGTGATTATGCTGAAAGAAATAATCACAAAAGCATGTAGAAATGAAAACAAGATTCATTAAATCATGCAAAAGGATCAGTTTTTTTATTTTAGCCATTATTATTTAAAAAAAAATCCAAATCAAGTTGAGTTGTGCTGTGAGTGACATAATCCAAGTTTTCTGCAGGTGCACTGCTCTGTTGCATGCTGAGCCATATATATTATTTTCCCCTATACGTCATTCTGTCAGGAGTCATAAGGAAACCTGCAGCTTGAATTTTTTGGGGGGGGGGGAAACACAGCAAGAACACCGAGACTGACAGACATACTGTACCGCTGTTTCCATTAATAGCCGTATGTAGCTCTGGTGCAAATATAGCAAAGGAGAAAAGTGGAGTTCTGTGGGAGAATAAGAGTTCACGTGGGTGTCATTCTGCTCGAGTGCCTCGACTGTGCACTCCTTTTTATTTAGGATCCCTAGTCTTAGCATGTCTATATATTGAACAATATGTTAATAAGACTAGAATAATATAATATGAACAATTCGTTGTTAAATGATACGAACAATAACAAAACGGTCACTATGATATTTCATGTCTTCTTGACTCGATGTTTCATTTTGTGAATTGAGTTGTCAGTTTGTTAGGTTCTTTCTCCTAAAATTAAGTCCTACTAGAAAAAGAGAGAGGAATCCCTTGAGAAAGAAGACTTAATAGAAATTTTACTCAATTCTTCTGTGCTTCTGTAATTACAGCAGGATTAATTTTAAGCCATGTGCTGGCTAGATTTTAGACTATAGGAAAAATCTAATATACATCCAGGTTAAAAATAATAATTCTGTAATTTTCAGAATATTTAAACTTTACCATTTTCTTATGGTGATTTATTTATTTATTTAAAACCTGGCCTTAATACTCTACTAAACCTTGTTGCCTGTATGATGATGTATAATTTAGAGGTGCTCCGTGGGGCCGATCACTGATCTCCGATCACTAGAAGCTGTATCGGCCACTACCGATACTGATCACCAATTACAGGGTCTACTCGAAGGCCTTATCATGTAGCATTATTTATTAAACTATATCTAAAAACAATGTAAATCAAGTCTTGAAATTACAAGAAGAGGAATATCATGAATTGACAACTGTATTTATTGGCAAGCAACATGTGCAACACGTCAACTTAAAACATAGCAACCTGTGCTTGGTTAGTAATTGGAAACATCTTAGAGCTTGACAAATACAACTTTCCTGTAGATTGTATAAAATTAAATAAAATAACAGACAAGTAGGATGTGAGTCGCCGGAAGTTCTGCAAGCATCCGCGAGGACGGGCCAAAAAACTAAACTTTTTTTTTTCTTAAACATATGTAATTTTTCATGTTTAAAAACATGTTTTAAAAATTGTTTAATTTTAAATAAATATTAAATAATAAAAACATGTTTAATTTTTCACACGGAAAGATGGAAACGTAATCACAGCGCCAAAACTTGCGGTGAATCATGATGATCCATACTTACGGCCACCTCGGGAAACC
The DNA here is from genome assembly GCA_011419295.1 of Clarias macrocephalus. Taxonomy (NCBI): domain Eukaryota; kingdom Metazoa; phylum Chordata; class Actinopteri; order Siluriformes; family Clariidae; genus Clarias; species Clarias macrocephalus. The sequence continues at coordinate 62,887 of JAAGKR010003396.1, read as the reverse complement.
GCGTAGGTGAGATAGGGGAATTACCGACAGCTGAGTGAGTGGCGGCGCGTGAGTTGCTGAGCTTTCCCGCTCTCTTAGCTCTAGCCAATTTTGAAAACTGCTCGTGTTCCTTTTTCACACAACACGTAGAACTGCCAGACCGGCGAAGTCATTTTAGCAGCGTGCAAAAAAAAATTGTCCCGTGAGTTTTTCGTCATCTGATCGGCTTTCCTATATCGCCCATTATAGAGACTTCCCAAAGCAATTATCGGCCGATTATGATCTGCAACTAATCAATCGGAGCACCCCTAGTATAATATATATCCATAATCCATTCAGTTCAGATTAATATTGCTCTGTGAAAGTAGTTCTTTTCCATTTATATATTTTTACATTTATTTATATACTGTATGTTTGTGTTTCCCTGTAGATATCTGGAGTCTAGGTGTGATCCTCTTCATGCTGGTATGTGGACAGCCTCCTTTCCAGGAAGCCAACGACAGTGAAACCCTCACCATGATCATGGACTGTAAATACACCGTACCGACCCACGTCTCCAATGCCTGCAAAGAGTAAGGGTTCCTCATACATGATCTATGATCTCTAAAAACACTCCAGCTTTGGCTGTATATTATTATATATTATATAATAAATATTATATATTATAAACTGAGATTTTAATGCACGATTGACAAGAAGATAGCCATTTCCCCCCCAAGGTGTTGAGATAAGACATAGGTCTGACGGTGCCCTCAATCCCAGCAATGCAGAAGCTCCAGAGGTACAAATGCAGGTTTTAGAAATGGCCTTTATAATGAAGACTGACTTTTCCTCAGGCTGTAGGGTTGCGTAAACTCGGTGCACCCCAGAATAATAAGATCTGCTGTTTGTTCCCCATAAATCACACCACCCAAGTGAGATGTACTGCACAGACATTAGGGCAAAGGGCAAAGTGTGCATGTTCAAAAATGCCATGCTTACGGTTTCTGGATCTACTTGAGCCGCTTTCTGAATGTAATACTAGTTACACCTCTACACAACATCTAGTGAATGAGCATGTTTAATAAAAAAAACATTTCAGATGGAGAACGCAGCTTAATTGAAAGCTGGTGAAAAAAATATAGAGTTTTCTGTAGTTGTCTAACATGTATATTCACAGTAAAACACTATGTACAGACATTCTGATGTAGTCTGGACTGTATCTGTATTAATCAGTGTGCTGATTGTGCCCAAAAGCCTAGTGATTATTTATTGTTTTTCCCAATAAAACCACTTTTTCATAGACAAGCTAGAGGTGTAGAAGTGTTACCAATCCTACACTAGAGAATTACGAGCAGAATACTGTATACACGTCGTAGAGACCCAGATCACAATGACTGTGGCTGGTCTACCTGGTAGCATAGCATTTCTGCTTTTCTTTTTCTACGCCTCCGTTTTGAAATTGAGCCCATGATGAACATAAACCAAGAGGGGAATGGTGGCTAATGCGCTTGGTTGTTGGTTTGGGGATCTGAGGATTCGGGTTCAAGTCCCGCTTTCGGTGATTGCCGTACCGGTCCCAAGCGCGGTTAAATTGGGAGGATTGCGTCAGGAAGGACATCCGGTGTAAAAACCTGTGTCGAAGTTGTGTGCGGATCTGATGGTCCGCTGTGGCGACTCCTTGACGGGAGCAGCCGGAAGTTAGTTTTAATTAACACAAAGCTCTTCACTTCCGTCTTCAGTTATGTTTGACCTTCGTATTTGATTCGAGCCATTCCTGAGTAGAATGTACTGTGTTCAAGTCTACTTGAAAAGGTGATAACGATACAGATTATACATGTTACGCAAATGTGCCCAACTTTGGTGTCAAGAGCACTGGAGGCCGTAGTGCTAAAGCATCTTTAGAACAGTGGAGAGTCTGAGCACTGCTCTGAAAATGGCCCGAGCTGCAAATATATTTGTGATAAATAATCTGAGCTCGCAGCATTGACCTTCCCTGTGTGTTCAGTGGCGTATTACCGTCTATTTGAATAGTCAAAACAAAAGTACACTGTAAATCTGAATGCAGATTTCGTCTTGTCTTTGGTTCCGTTAATAGAGTTGTGAAAGCTCCGCTGTTGTAAAAATGAAAACACGTCTATGTTCAACACGAGTCCTTAGCCGGGTGCTGCCGTCTCAGAGCGGTTTAACACATTTTCAAAATCCAGACATGAATGAAGTAGAACTGTATTCTGACATGTTAAATATTTTAAATAAGTCGCAACTGTAAGACTATGAGGAGTTTGCATACTTCCTCTCAGAGTGTAATTTTTAAGATGTCTGTTCATGTTAGGACCCTTTGGATTTCCTGTCACATTTATTGAAGGCTGCTTTGCCTGGCTGTTTATCTCGTATCAGTGAGGCTGATGAACATTTTACAGTTTATCTTTTCCCAAGATGGATTAGTACTTCCCTAAATAGATTTTATTTCTATCTATTAATAATTCACTCAGACATTTATATTACACCCTGCATAGTGGTTGCATCCAAATTCTCACTGGGACATCGGTTCTAAACGTGGGTTATGTAAACCCCCTCGCCCTTTTAAAATACCTGCAAACAGTGGTGGAAAGCACAATTTATATATTATTAATGAATGCAGAACTATTGTATATTAATATATAAATTGTGCTTTCCACCACTGTTTGCAGGTATTGGGTATATTTAACGAAGTTGTTACTAGTTATTAGTCTGTTTGACTAGGTACAGGAATAAAATGAGTTTAAGTCAAGTCTGTGTAACTTGTCGGTATTTTGTATTCTGTTCAAAACTGTAATACATACACACTTATATAATGAAACTACTAATTGATTAGTAAAATAATTCTGTCCTGAGTACTGTGGTGTTGATGTGATGTCACAGTTAAAGGGCCACCAGGCTGGAAAAACAAAACAAAAAAAGGAAGACACTCTGGCTTAAGACATTTGTTAAGGTTTTGTAACTAACAATGTTAAGGAGTTTGTCTGCTTTTTGTCTCTGGTAACAGTGGTGGCCGTTGATTGCAGTTATTTAACTCCAATTGTCTTTGATTTATCCGCAATTATTCACGTGTAAGCTTTCACGTGTACGTTGCCTTACTTGGTGTCATTCCTGTGGCTTGGCCGGGCTGGCTCTCTGATGCATCAGTAACGATCCAAATGGCATGCCTGCTCCTCTAAATATTTGGTGCATGACTAAAGCAAGCGTTTCCTGCCACTATTCCATGTTTCTGCTCACTATTCAGGACTTTCCTCCGTCCTCGCGGTCTTCACCCTGTACTACGCATGAAATTAAAGATGGACGGCGGCGTTATCTGAATGCAGCAATCCTGTAACTCATTACACCACTGCTGGAAGTTATGTAATATCTGTTCTGTACAGGGTGTGTCTCCTTGCATCTCAGAAAATTAATGCCTTTGTGGTTCTTTTTGCGCTGCAGTGTTTATTCTGGCTTCCTGCCTATATCTGTAGCATGATGTTGCATCTCTAGATTGAACGCGTGTCTAAGGGCGAGCATATCGGATGATCAGAGTCCGAACCTTTCACGAAGTGAAAGGTTAAAGTCTTTCACTTCGTAATGGATGCCTTTTGGCTCCACTTTTGCAAAATAGATGAAGTTAGCTGAAGCACCTGCTCACACATTGTTAATAACCTTCCACTTGGATCAGTCAACTAGGAGTACAAAAAAAATAATGTAGTGGATGTATTTAAAGGTGGTTTAAGACTTTACAATGTACTAGCTCTGTAACAATTGCTTTGTACATTTCTCATAGTCCACAACATACAGTAAAGTTACATGTTTAATCAAATCACAATAAAAATGTTAGAATTAATTTTAAAGCTGCATAAGATGTGCGACAGACATGGCCATCTGTTTTAAAAAGTGCTTGTGCCATTTTTTTTTCTTCTGGTGAATTTGGTCACCTGCTAATTCCCACACAACAGCCAGCTTTTCTTGTCACACGACAGCTACCAACTGGGGAGGCTGGAGACTAACACATGCTTCCCGGGAGACACTTGAAACTAGTCAACCACTTCTTTCAACTTGTTGCTAATGCTGCATCACGGGGCAGCTAACACACACACACACACACACACACACACACACACACACACAGAGCGAGCGCTATCCATCCTCTTCTGTATACATGAGCTTGCCGGTGGACAGAGTCGATGTTATTGCCAAGGGTGAGATCTCCTGAGGATAGAGGATTTTCTGTTGTGTTCACTTTTCAGTACCAATTCTCCCTCAGCTAGATTTTTACTCTGTGCTGTTTCGAGAACGCACAGCCCTAATTTTTTTCAGGCTGATAGCCGACAGTAGATGTGCATGTCTTTGTGTTTGGTTTTTCACCCAGCGCTTCTTAGAGCGTGAGGAAGTTGTTGTTCATTAGTAGTTACAGATTCCATTATGTCTTGATCGTAGGCCAGCATTCAGGACCCTTATTTACAGGTTTTACCGAGTTTTAATGTAACTGGGAAATGTATTAGAAGATATGTTAGGGCCGTTTAACTCTGAAGCAGTATAGCTTCAGCTCAGCTTAGTCATGTTTATTCTTCTGCTGTTTTCCACTAGAGTTCATAACCCTTTATTCCTGAGAAAATTATCCCTTAACTCAGATCTCCTACTCTGGTGTATATCACTGATTCTACAGAAGGTAAGTGGAATGCTGCAGCAGTCTGGAGGTTCTCTCGCATCTCGGCTGCTAGAATCAGGTACAGCTGGATTGTGGCTGATCATTTATTTTGCTAGAAGTGCAGCTCATACGTCTCCCTCTCCGTTCAGAAATGTATGGAATCACAGAGGAAAAATGTCAGTTCTCATGGTAAACTCTGTTAGTAAACTATAAATAACTGTTCAGTGCTTCAGGCAGCAGTTCCGCACTGCCGTGGTCATCCGTTTCCAATTGAAAAGATAATGAGGATGTGTTTATAGTCTTCAGGAAAAGAGGAAGAATAATGTTGTTTAGACACTGTTCCTTTTGCTGTCCTTGTCCACTTAGCATAGTCATTGTCTGAATTATGTAACAACATGGAAGGCGCACATTTTTTGTGCATTTAAAAAAAATAAAATAAAATAAAAACCCTGAAATGCTAGGTGCTTTTACATTAGGGAAGGGAAATCACCAGGGATCATCCGATACAATATTATCACAATATGCAAGTGCTGGTTCGATTTGTATTGCAATTCTGTAGCTATCACAATTTTATAAATACCCTGATTTAGATTTTTTTTTTCACTTTTTACATTGCAATTCTAAACAAATAATTTGCTCAGGATGCTATGTGAAAAGTTTAAATGGCACCCCGTTCATGATTGTAGAGAGACAACATTTTACCACCTCAAATTCAACCATCAAAAAAAAGATATATAAAAAGAATTGGTTACACCCATATATTTTCATACAAAAGAATTGTGATGCATAACTGGATTCATTCCTCCATCTCTAGTTTACATAGACCCTAATATCCCCCCAAGCATTGACACAATAGACTTTCTGATCTGATTCAGCCGAATCTGTGTGAATTTTAAATCCGAATCAAGCCTTTTAAGGGTGTAAGCCTTTAATAATCAGTTCAGTAGGTAAATATTAGCCATGTAAATACATGATCAGATTGTTTCTCTCTTGCTGAAATGAATATATTCATTCTGTGCGTGCTTGCTCTGTGTGGAGGTAACGTTTAGTTTCTTGGAAAATTTCATTGCTTCTATTCCTGGTCAATAAGATGTTAGAACAACAGATTTTTACTTCAGATTTTCATCCACAGGGTCTGAGAAAGAGGCACTGCGCATCATATCTAACCCAGTCACAGGCGAAGCTGAATTCACAACACAGAAGGCTAGAATAATCAGAAATTATGGAAACTTCAAAGGTGGTATAACACGCTACTTCAGATTTCTGTCAGGTTAACCTCTTCACAGCAGGCAGATCCACTTTGCACATTTCGACAAAGTTATGTTCCGATTAGGAACTTTGTGCATGTAAACACACATTGTAATTGTCCAGCGTTCACGTAAACAGTCTCTAATCGGATCGTTTTCAATCTGTCGGTGTAAACAGAGCTAATGCTAACATTCTGTGTTTCTAACTCAGGATCTAGGTTGAGAGATGGTGTTTGTGTGACTGAGAGCTCTGGATGGATGTGAGGTGCAATGCTGTCGATCTGTGTTGGTTAGCCTGGCTGTAGAACAGCTTTACATATTCCATTTCAGGCTTCATAAATATCAAATCAGTCTGTTACCTTTACACTTTTATCATTTGGAAGGGATTCAGATACAAACAATGCCGAAGTTGCTTTCTGAACCTTGCCCTTTTCCCCCCAGTGTACTGTGCGATGCGCGGGCATTTCATCATGCACCTGTTAGGCCCTTCATCTTCTGACCCTCGATTCTTGCCTGTCTGCGTGGAATTACGCAAGCACACTGAACGTAATCGGGACCGAACAACGCATTTCTAGAGCTGCCACTTTAAAATGCATTTGTGACAAAAGTCAAAGTAATTATATGAAACCATGTTCAGGGGCTTCCTGGCTTTTTCCGTAGCCAGGGACGCCTTTAACTGCAAAATAAATGCTAGGGACCATCTTTGTGCATATTTATTTGCTGTGAAATGATGCTTTGGCTATTGTTAGGAGACTCATAATTTTTCCTTAATTTACTTTCATTGCACAGAACATTTGCCATCTGATTCAAATTGCCATTACTTTGTGACATGACATGATTTATATTTTTGAGATATTGTGGATTAAACACCAATCCAAGTGGATTTGGAGTGGATAACCAAATAGGAAAAATAAATGTTAACAATGCTGGCTTATTTCCACCACTGTAGCAAAATTTCCTTAGGGTTGCTGTTGTTTAAAAAATATATATTAATAAAATAAAATAATTGATAAAAAGCTCTAACGGATTAAATACATCAATTTTATGAAGTTTAGAGTTCATGGACATTTTGAATTGTCTGGTTTTATACTGTATGTGTATATATGAAAGCAAGGCCATTTAGCAGACCTCCAGCTCACCAGCACGTGCAGCTTCTCAAATTGAAGGCTTTCAACAAATCCGGGCTTGTTGTCAGTTGATGAGCGTAATTAGAGTAATTTAGCAACCTCTTTTCTTTCCAAAAGGCCACAAGATTTTCAGATAAGAAATGCATTTTCCCCATCAGGCTCTACTGAAGTGCTTCAGATCAGGAAAGAGATGAGGTGTGTAAATGTGGAAGAATTAATGTAGGCTCGTCTATAAGGAAGTCTGTGGCTGCGGCCTACTGTATGAAGTCAGGATTTTTGTTGTGCTGAACTCGTTCGATTAATTCCAGGCTTATTAAAATGGGAAGCTGCACGCATCATCTCGACCAGCTGTTCACCTTGCACCTGACGCGGGCAGGTGTGTTGAAATTCTTTACATAGCAGAGCACTGATATTGTCATCCTCCCGTGGCCCGAGAGGTTACGTGCCAACACAGTCAGCGCAGTGGTGGGTGAAAGGTGAGGCTATGAGATGACGGGCGTTATATCAGCGCTGTGAATCACACCAGTAGTCTGGCTCGCTCGCTCACTATCTTTGGTGATTCTATTCGGAGCCATCGACCAGCGTGCTATTTTAAGGAAACCTAACAGAACCAAGAACATGCACATGTTTCCGATCTAACACCCGTATGAGCTGAATCTTTAGTTGCTTACTCGACTATTGATACTGGGCATGATGAGAGGCTAAATTTGAACCCCATTATTTAGTGTCTACTCCGTGATTATACCCCTCTGGTGGCTACAGCCTTTGCAAGAGGAGCTGATGACCACAGTCATACTCCAGAGGAGGTTTGTGCCATAGCCTGCATACTTAATGCTGAACAAAATGTGTCATGTAGGAGCAGTGAGATTAACTGAAACAGCAGCTAATAAAAAGCCTTAAAATAAATTGGACTCCATGATCGATGACTTTAGCATCTTGGCTCATTTTTGTTGTTTTTTATTTTTTTTATTTTTATTTTTATTTTTTACATGACTCATTTACACTTCTCGCTCCTGTCACTTCTCACTGACTACTGAGTCGGTAAAGGGTTTCAGTGGCTCCTGATTCGTCAAACGGATTTTCAGAACCATCAGCTAATTTATTTATGTTAAATAAAACTGTAGTTGATTACTGACATTGATAAGTGATGTTATAATTAAACATTTGGTTTTATGACAAATATTAGAAAGTTTACAAGATGGTTTACAAGAAAGCAATTGTATAGCCAGTACTTTAGTTCTTCTTCAGCGCTCTGCCACGGCTGGTCATACTTTCAAAGGCAACTACCTCAGTCTCAAGTTTTATGTACAATACTTAAAACAGTCACATTTTAAAAATAAACTGCACTTAAGAGTAAAGTGTATTAAATAAAATGTACACATTTTTTAATAAACCTGTTTTATGTTTTGTCTGTCTTGAGTAGATCTGTATTTGCTGTACTGCCTAATGCCTGATCAGTGTACACTACATGCGTTCTTTTATCCGCGATCATAAGTCACCACATCTACGAGGGGCATTTAAGTCAAACCGGGACTTGAGATGAAAGTTCTCACTTGAAAGCTGCAAACATTTTGAAGAAGCCTGTATATCTGTGTGTGAATGATTCAGAAAGTGGAACACTTGGTGAAGCTGGGGATTGTATAGAGGAATAATAATAAAAGGTTTTTAGCTCTCATAACTGTGTCCTATTATTCTGCACACTGAGGAGTCCTGGTTTGAATTGATGAACTCCGCTCATATTATTCATTGTGATATCCAACTGAATGCTGCATTTTGTTTCGATCATGTAACCAGTTCTAACCCCTGTGGACTGGTTAGTCTACCTCTAACTCTGGTCACTCATGGAGTGGAACAGAAGTCACACATCTAATCACATCAGCTGATTAAAAGGACGATAGGTGGTGCTGGCTAAAATAGACTAAATATTTACTTATTTATTCCTTCCTCCTAACAGTCTGATAAATCGGATGCTGCAGAGGGACCCTAAGCATCGTGCCTCTCTGGAGGAGATTGAGAGCCACGCGTGGCTGCAGGGTGTAGATCCGTCTCCAGCCACCAAGTACAGCACTCCTCTGGTGTCTCACAAGAACCTTTCTGAGGAAGAACACAACTCAATCATCCAGCGCATGGTGCTCGGAGACATCGCAGACCGAGAGGCCATCATCGAGTAAGTGCGCCTACAGCAGGATCCTGTTGAGAACAGATTCCTTGCTCGTTCATTTCTTTGATTTTTGTACTCCAGGCATGATGCAACAGCTGATGACTGAGTATATCTTCAGACTATAAGAGATATCCGCCCTTCTGTGTGTTTGAGTTCTCAATAAAATGGCCCTGTTTAATGTCTACTGTTTGTTCATTATCATGTAATCTCAGAGTAGCAGAGAGGAGGGACTGCAAATATGCTCGGGCCGCTCTTAGCACTGGAACCGCGCTGAGGACATGCCAGCTTCATTACATCTGCATTAAGAAGGCTCTGAGAAATCAGCGCGCATGCTTATTTAAAAAAGCCTGCTATTTATAGCCAGGCATGTTTGAGCAGAATAGTAGACAGAACACAGGCTCGTCAGGCGGCGTTATCATCACTGGTGTACTTATAGATAGCATCCTTGTGATCTGAAAATTCTTTACTTGCTCTCTTTATATCACTTTCTATCCTTATAAGTACATTTCTGTCTCTCTAGAGCCCTAGAAACTAACAAGTACAACCACATCACGGCTACCTACTTCCTGCTGGCAGAGCGGATCCTGCGGGAGAAATCCTCCAGCCCCAGCAACATCAAAGCCCATTTCAGGTACAGTTAATGACCAGTTTTTTGGCTCTGCACTGCCGTGGAACCCAGCGGTGGAGCTGTAGCTTTATTCAAACTGAGTTCAGACTCCTCAACAGTCTTCAGGTGTAACATGTTTACAAACTGCCCGAGCTCCCGCTGTCTCTCCAACCCTGAATGTTCACATCCTGTTCTTTTAATTTCTGAAACCAGTAGAGTCTATCCAGAGCAAGGCTTGAAAGCACACCTGTGCAGTATCATGCTAGCTAGATCATTGCTAATTGATGCTGTACATTTGCCCCAAGATGCCCCCCTCCAAGGAACAGGCTTCAGTTATGGCTTCCTTCTGAGAGATGTCAGGATTTGTCTCCTAATGCACATTGAGGACAGGCAGCATGTTTCTCCTTCTAGTGCTGTGCAGGGGTGATGAATGTGTTAGAGGACTATAAAATTGGTTTATACTGACCTAGAAAAGCAGAGCTACTGCCTTCTGTCTAAGGTACTGTAGGAGAAAGTAACCGAATTGTTAACTGTTTGATTCCCCAAGACTATTTTAGTTTGAATCTGATAGTTTTCTAGAAAATATGTATGATTGGATAAATAGCAGCAGTTGTGCAAATCTCAGGCTAATTGGAGACGCACAAGATGTCTGAATGAGCTCTGAAAGAGGCGCCTTTCCACACACACACACAAACACACACACACACACACACACACACACACACACACACATAATGTGTGTGTGTATGTTTGTATGTATATATGTATGTTTTTTTTCTTTCTTTTTTTTCTTTTCCCGTGCTTGTGTTGCATTTCTTGCTTTGTACTTTGACATGAGCAAGGTGCCCTGGTTGGCTTGTCGCCGTGTCAACAAAAGCTTAGTATTGTTGATAAAGGTTTGGCAGTGGTTATGAAAACCTAGCAACATAAATGCAACACTGTACTGCAGGGACCATGATTATGACTCTGTTGGGTCATGTAGCTTCAAAGGCCTTCAACACTGTGGAAACAAACCTGTTACAAACCCATTACAGTGCACTTTGTTTACCACTAAGGCTAAAATAAAACCTGAAGCCTGAACGTGTTCTAGTGTTTCAACCCGAAGCTCAGTTCTGTAATTGTTATAGGCATGAAGAACAGTCAGCTCTGCCTCTCTTACCGGTGCGCTTGAGTCATTTTATTCATTCTGGAATAGATGTATATGTCACTTATTCAGTCGCATGCCTAAATCCAGGAAGTGAGGTTTCGTCTGTTGATTTATATTTCTGCTTATATTCTTTATAGGCAATCTTGGCCTACTAAAACTGACATGCACCAGGACATCGAGGATAGTCTGGCGGCTTCCTCCATCTCCCACGCAGGGGGGCCACAGTCTCCAGCTCGAAGCGTTGAAAACCTGCTGAATGGTCACCGTAACAAAGGACTGCTGGATCTGAGCCGCCGGGAGGAGAGCAGCGAGGCCTGCAGCACCGCCTCTTACCCTGGCCAAGTGACTTCTCTCACCCAAAACCCTCTGAAACCGAGCACCACCGCTCCTCCTGCCGCGTCCTCGGCCAAACAGAGGACATGCCTTTTCCGTGTGGAGGAGGACGAGGAGGAAGAGGAGGAGCAGGAGCCAGCACCGCTCCCCATGCAGGTGATCCTACGCCGCAAGCCCCCGTCTGTCACTAACCGGCTGACGTCGCGTAAGAGTGCACCGGTGCTCAACCAGATATTTGAAGAGGAAGGCGAGTCGGATGACGACGATTTTAACATGGATGAGAGTCTGCCACCCAAGCTGAGTCGCCTCAAGATGAACATGGCCTCACCGGGTACAGCACAGAAGCGCTTCCGACGGAAAAGCCAGGGCCGTGGCTCCAGCTGCTCCAGTTCAGAGACCAGCGATGACGATTCGGAGAGCCGCCGCCGCCTCGACAAAGAGTCGGGCTTCACATACAAATCGCACCGTAGGGACAGTAGCGAGGGGCCACCTGGAAATTCAGGGGGCAACGGAGGGGGTGGCAGCAGTGGCGGGCAGAGCAAACCTTCAGGGGAGGGTAACTCGGGACCAGATAGGGGCGGTAATGGTGGAGGCGGTGGAAGTGGAAACACAGGAGAGGGAGGAGGTTCTAAAGGACAGGGAAGCCCTTCGAGCTGCTCCAGTGGCAGTAGCAACCCTTCCTCAGGTTCCACACGAACTGCAGCCCGGAGCACAGGAGAACTGATGGAGAGCCTGAAGCTCATGAGTCTCTGCTTAAGCTCCCAGCTGCAGCATCGGCGTTCAGGAGGGGGACGCTTCATCATGGATCCACAGAGTCTTTCCAGTGTCAGAGTGCAGGAAAAGTCTTCGTGGAAGATGTGTATCGGCTCTACTAGCAGCCTGGAAAAGACTCTGAACGTGGGCAGCGGGTTAATGGACCGTTACCCGGACCAAACAGCAGCCATGCTGAATGAACTGGCGCTGGCCAAGGAGAACAACCTGAACTTAAAAGCCAACGTGCTTCAGCTACCTCTGTGCGAGAAAACGATCTCAGTGAACATCCAGAGGAGCCCCAGGGACGGGTTGCTTTGTACATCGGCCCAGGCCAGCTGCTGCCAGGTCATTTGATGGTGGATCACATGACCAGGCCTCATAGTCGATTTGCTCCTATCGCTGCATTTGTAGCATAATAATGATTTGAAAACTCCTGTAGCTTTGTGTGATCTTTCCCAACTTTCTGTCGTCTTAATCATTCTTTCAACTTATTTATTAAAATTTTTTTTTGACCTGTTGGGTTTTATGAGGTGCACACCGCTAGCTTCTTTTCCGCCTCTTGTCCGAGAGTGTGTCCTTTTTAGTCCCCTTTACTGTTTTATGTTTTCTTTCCATCCGATTGGTGAAGTCCCCTCCATACCCCACCAACCTACCAAACTTTTTCTTTGCAAACATTTCTTTTGCCTTTTTTTTTTTTTTTTTTTCAACTAACATCTCTAACAAGCTCTTAAGAAGGTTTACATGGTTTGGTTTTGGCCAGTCAAATCAAACAGAACTGTAGATTTTTTATCTAATGATAAAATGGAATATTTAATAAAGAGAAATAAATATGACCAAAAGTGTGACAGAGTAGCACCCGGTAGGTCCTATGAGCACTTAAAAACTTTACATGTAAACAGTGCTACAATCACACTCCGAGTTCAAACCTTGTAGTAAGTAATCTGAGGGAAGCTAGTATCCGATCGTCTGCCTTTTCTGATGTCTTAAACAAATTGACCAATTTATAATTTCTCAGCTCTTGATCGAATTACACAGTTCAGGTTTTAATAAACCATGTGATTTGATTTGAGCTTCCTACAGAGGGATAAAAACATTAATACATGGTTTAACGTTTCCCTCGAAACACTTGTCAGCTTTTTATTCTAAGAATTAAAAATGTTACCATAGATTTTAATTTCATTACTTAACCAAATCCACTTTTCTGGTAAAAAAAAAAAAAAAAAAGTAAATAAAAATAAGCCACGTTTTCAACATAGCCTCAAGGTTTAGATACAGTAAATTAAAAGAAAGAAAACAGATCTCTGTCATGATGAAACTGTACGGTTTCCATGTGCAATCAGCAGCTATTTTTAATCCTACCTGCCAATAATCAGATAATGAAGAGAGTCCTGGTAGGACAGCAGTACAGGACATGCAGGAACATCGATGCGCACTACAGAGTGCTGGAGCTCTGCCGCGCCCATCACATTGCCACAGTTTGGCTCGGTTCTCTAGTTTGAGTTCAACCAAGTGGTTTATTTCTGTGAAGAGGTTCTGAGGAATAATAATAATAATAATAATATTTAGTATCTTTATACTAGGAAATAGTTTCCTATCTACTGCTGAGCTCCAGATCCCAACTGTTCTGACCTCACTCACTTTGTCTGTAGTTCGTAAAACTCCTCAGTTACTGTAACTACCAGTCTCCAAATAAGACTGGCCTCAGATGCCTATAGGGTATGTAAATACCTTTTTAAAATATTTTTTTTCCTTGTTTGTTTGTTTTTTAAAGGACTGCTGTTTTAACATGCTGTGTTGAATACAGGCATCAGGCTGGTTTTTCGAGTTCAAGGGGTGCTGATTTTTCACCTGGCTCTTAATCTTACGTACAGCTTAAAACATATTGAGGGATATGATTACTCATTCAGGCAACAGATAATAAAAGAAGCAAGGCCATCTAAGACCTTGTGCAAAAACGCTGTACAGAGTCCAGGCTGAATCAGAGAGAGCAAGTAGAGTCTTGAGATATTTTAAGGGCATTGGCAATAAGCTATAAGTTGCAGCTATTTGTAAATATATGTTTTTTTGTTTGTTTGTTTGTTTTATAATATGTACAGCCATAGACTGGCTTACTTGACCGAAAAAAAAAGAGAATTATCTTGAGTATTTTTTTTTGTTTTTAAACAATAAGGTCTGTAAATAAAGATGTAAATACAGCACGCACTCTGTAAAACCGCCGCAGCAGCATCAGCAATCTGGTTCCTAGCTGTAATATAGCTTTACTAGTCGTAAGTGTCTCCAGTAAATTTAGCCATGTTGAAAAAGCAAACAGTGCTATATTCATAACGTCGGTCTCAGACTTTGTCCTGCGCTGATGTAAACAGGTAAAATGATCACGTGCATGTGTTGAACGTTCAACATGATTGATTGATCCATGGACGTCGAAAAGGAAAGAGAACTGCCACAAAATATTACTGGACCAAAAGTGTGTACTAAAAAAAAAAAAAGAAAACAGCAGTAAAGAAAAGCAAAAATGATTAAATGTTCTGTTGTTGAAACTTGTCTTCACAAGTTATATATTTATATAGTTATGGTCATGTCCAAAAAATTAAATGTTGTGGTAAATGTCTTTAAATTTGGGCTTGGTGTGTGTGCGTGTTTTTTTTTTCGCCAGCATATGCAGTATGGGCTCATGTGTCAAAGCTGCAACACTAACACAGACAATATTTTTTCAATCTGATTGAGAACTGATCAGATATGTATTTACATGCACAAAGCATTTAATCAGAATATCTTTTGTTCACAAGTGGTTCTGCTATTTTCAAAGCATATACAGTATAGACATGATTAGTTAGGTATGTGTGAAAGGTGCAAGTCAGTCAGAGCTCCTCCCCCAGCCAGTGACTCAGTGAAAGTGAAGACAGCTGGGGAAGAGTCTCGTTCACGGTTTCCAGATCTGGAATTGATATAAAATTTCTTTCCAGGAATGTCATCAGCTCACCTAGTATTACTCCCATATGGGACCAACATACAGATAGAATATATTTATTCCAACAAGAGAGAGAGAAACGATCAAATTAAGTGTTTACATGGATAATATTTACCCATCACAGGTTACCAATACTCCTCATTCTCATTGAAAATTAATTTCAGACTGTTCTGATTGAGGTGTTTACTTGGTGCATATTTATTCCAGTTGGGCTATTATTCCCATTATTGGTGGAACATTAGCGTCCGTGTAAACACAGCTATTGAGAAATTTTCAGTGGCTTTAGGAAAGAACTGATGGCAGGCAGGTTGGGATGAAATCACATTTTTTTGCATTGTTTTAAGTTACTTTTTTTTAAAATTATTATTTATGTCCAATTCCTCCCCGTCACTAGGAGCTCCCACGTTAAGCTACTACCCCTCAGTCGGGAGGGCCGAAAGACTATCACGTGTTTCCTCCGAACCACGTGACGTCACTACCGCAATTTTTTTCAAACTGCTCGCTTTCGAACACACTCTGAGGACAGCACTATCTGCTCCTTTCGCTTGCGTGAGCTCACAGACGCCCCTGATTGGTTGTAGAGCCGTGATTAATGTGGGAGCACTAAGTACCTCTCATCCCTCCCCTCTGAGAGAGCTCAGCCAATCAGCTCTCTCTAGCCCTCCGGCTGCGAGAGGTTACAGCATCACCCCGGAATCGAACTCGGATCTCCGGATGATGGGGTGAGCACTTTACCACTGCGCCACTCGCTCTGTGGCTTTGCACCTCCAGGATCGAGGGTTCGTTCCTGCCTCAGATCTGTGTGCATGGAGTAGGTTTGCTCCGGGTACTCCGGTTTCCTCAACACAGTCCAAAGACGTGCGGATTAGGCGAATTGTTTTGCCCAAATTGCCACGTTGTGTGTGTGTGTGTGTCCTGTGATGGATTGGCACCCTGTCCAGTGTATACTCAGCTCGGTCTTCTGGGATAGGCTCCAGCCCCCCGCAACCCTCTACACAGAAGCGATGAAGAGGTTGAATATTTTGCTTGGCAAAAACTTAATTTTTGTATCATTATAAAATATATAGACATTATATGCTTGTCCTTTTTTTTTTTTTTTTTTTTTTTACATAAAGATAAGATTTTTTTTTTTCATTAAAAAGTAAGGCCCTTAAAAGTTGCTTCTTGCCTGTGAGCATTTTATTTTCCAACAAGTCTGAACGATTCTTACAATATGCTAAATATGGTCATGAAAACCTGTTCATATTTACATATTAATATAACCACTGTCTCTGAACTTCGTTGTGAAAAACTTATTGAACTTATTGAAAGTATTTAATGAGATTTCCAGGTTCTATGTGGTGCATAACTGTGCTTTTGTCCTATAAACATGCAGTAGCAATCCTTAAACATCACTATAGTGGGATGTGAAAGAATCAGGTGTAAAGACAGGCTTGGGCATAAAAGCCCAAAAAAAGAATTTATTTCTACCTTTCTAAAATTATTACTTCATATCTAATATCATAGCATATGGCACATAGCAATGTTTTTTGTTGCATTACAGTTCTTTGTCTCCAGATGTTTGCAGTCAGGTGTAGCAGCTAATTTTAAAGCTTTTAAGACTTTATAAATAAAAGTGTCCCTTGAAGGTTTCCCGCTCACTAAAGCCTAAGCCGAGTCGCCGCTTTGCCCAGCGTTCCTGCTGCGAGTTCAGCGCTGGCACAGGCAGTGCAAAGGGAGAAGTGAAACATGACATGATCTGGCAGCCTGCAAAATGCTGCTGTTGAAAGGTTTCCTATACTGATTTACTACCAACGTGTGCTGCCAGATTTCTCGAGTATCCTAATGCCTTCCAAGGCCATCAGAGACTTGGACACATGGATGCAGTGTGTTCCACCTCGTCTGTGTTCTCACACAGTGCGAGTAAATGCCAGAAGGAGGAGCAGGAGTTCTGCCCTACTTAACACTGCCTTGCACTTTCTGATGCTGTTTCACATGGTGTGTCCGAGTGTCACCCTGCCCCCAGCACTCAAGCAGGGCTTCAGGACGACATTTGCTGCGTTAGCCATAATCATTCTACACGCTGCAGGACTCGCCTAAGTGCTGGATAAAAACTTAACTGAGCATACACACTGACGACAAAAAGACAGCTCGGGTTAAAAAAAAAAAAAACAACCTGCCACAGGTAAGAAGTTGTTCCAACCCTCGAGGACCTTCAGAGTTTAGCTTCAACCATAATTAAAAACACCTGATCCACCTAATCAAATCATTAAGGCTTATTTGAAAACTACATAGCATATATGTTGGAGCAGGGTTGGAACAAAACCCTGCGGGTCTGCGGCCCTTCAGGAACAGAGTTTGACACCCCTGGTTAGATGTACTTTTACCTGCCACTTTAATAGGAACACTTGCACGTTCATGCACTTAATAAATCAAACCGACCAAGAGCTTCAGGTCATGTTCACGTCACACATCAGAATAGGGGTAAAAACCTCTGAATGTGACACGGTTGTTACTGCCACAACGATTTGGATGGTTTAGGTATTTCAGAATCCTCCTGGGATTTCACATACAACAGGCTGCAGAAGTTAAACAGAAAGCAGAACCAAAAAAAAAAAAAACAATCAGTGAGTAGCAGTTCTGTGGATGGAAATATGTTGACATAAATACTTAAAAGATGTCTGAGGAGAACGGCTAGACTAGTTCAAGCTGACGAACTCAAATTGGCCCTCTAAAACCATAGTGAGTCAAAAAAAAGAAAAACACGTCATCAAAGCTTGAGGTGGATGATTTACAGCAGCAGAAGACCACATCACCACGTCAGGCAAGAACAAGGCGCTGGAAATTCCACAGTTGGCAACCGAGCAAACTGTCCAGTTTCTGTGAAATACTTACCCCTGGTCAGTAACAAGCATGTCAATCTTGATGTTTGATGTGAACACATGTTGTTTCACCTGTCGCTATTGCTACATGACTGACAGCTTTCATGAATGAACACTAAAGCAGATAGCGAGTGTATAAACTTCTAACATCTTTTGAATACACTTGTACAAGCGGTGGCAATGAACACAGTAAAACAATTAGCTGTAATAATAGTTCAGGTATTTATTTTCAGCTGAACTTGGTTTCAAGTACACCGCATATTGTCAGCAACACAAGTATCTGATATAATCGCAATTAAAGGCACAGCTCAGTCTTTGGTTGAACAAGTGTGGGTGAGAGAGAGAAAAGAAATATTGCCAAGAAGAAAAAAAAAACCTTTACCCTGTTGCGTACATTTCAAAGCTACTTATGCCTGGGTCACAATTCAGGCCAAGTTACTGGACCCGACCATCACAAGAGTTCCCCGGGTTTAGGCGGGGTTTTAAACAATTATCTTTCAAGATTATCCTGTAGCGTGTAAAAGATTTAGCATCCTGTGTTCTGTAGCCTTGAGGTGAGAAACAACATGAGGAATACAGATAACCGACAACCCGTGTTGAACTTGATCTAAAGTTGCATTCTCAGAAAAATTCTGAGGAAAATGCTGATGGAGGCCAAAGATGTGCCATGTTTGTGTTTTTGGAGTCTCATATATTTTCCAATGACGGTTATGAGTGTATAAATCTTTTAGTGGCCCAGGCACAAGTGCTTTTCACTAACAACCCGATTACACTAGTAAAGTGCAACTCGTGCTCAATACAATTAAAAAACACATCTCACAAATTTTATAACCAAATTCCACATACCAATATTACTTTTAGCAGCCAGTACATACTTCTTGGCTTTATGGAGTTGAAAATCTCATAAAAACAATTCAAATCATAACTAAAAGCTCAAACAGAGGTTGCTGTAGCTCAGTGGTTCCCCACGTCGGTCCTGGAGGAGCACTGTCCTGTACATTTGAGTGTTTTCTCAGCTCCCTGATTGAACTAATCAGTTAATTAACAGCATTTTCTTAATTTAAGTAGGTGTGATGGAGCAGGAAAAACATTACAGTATGCAGGGCGGTGGTCCTCCAGGACGGCGTTTAGGTTTAAGGAGTACTGCTCTACTGTAGCTAACATGCAGTAAGTGAGTTGCAGCTTGCATTGGATGTCAGCAGTGTTCGCGAAGAACTTCGCCAGGAGTGCATATTCATGGTAGGTGATACGTAATGCTTGACTGGATACACTGTATGTAAACACCTGAGGAAGTTTCAGATCTCAATCAGAAGCTTTGCCACCGTCATCCTCTTTATTGCTCCTTGTTATTTAGTGGTCTTTGGTATCGCTGCTGTCTCCAGCATTTTCTGAAAAGACAAAGACAGGCATTAATACTATAACATTTCAGATCAGATCTGACTGCAAGCAAAGCAAGTTGTTGCTCTTGATAATACTGCTATTTTTACTTCCATGCACATACAGACTGAAATAGGAACCAGATATGATCTAGGAGGTGACCACTCTCTGACTCTGTGGAACAAACTGATTTTGAACGAGTCAGACTTTTACAGTAAGTGGTGGTGACGGGAACCAGGACAGACGAGAAGACTGGCTTGCCATGTTTTAACTCGTGCTTAAGGTGAACATTTTAAATCACATCCTCTTTACAAAGAGGAAACCAAAGCTGTAATGCACTGCACCTTATCAGTGAGCAAGATCTTCCTACTAGGCCTGGAGGTTTTCATGTAATTATTTTTAAACATACAGCCTTGTCTTTTTATTAGAAACATGTCTCGGAGTGGCACGTCCTGAGCTACAGTTATTCTGTTGATCCTGTTGCCTGTAAACCAGAGCAAATTTAAACCTCAGTGAAGAACGGTTCTGTACGATTCACTTTCTGAGGCAGAAGTGAGATCGATGCAGTTACATTGCTGACACTGTGGCTTTTACAGCACTGGGTTTTGTGGCTTCTCGAAACAAAACAGAACAGTTATCAGTAATATCTCTACCACTGCACTGCTTTTTTGCATATTAACTAAATGGTCCATTTTTGAATCACTACAAGGCACCTAGTCGGGTTACTTGACAAAATGATATCAAACCTTTAAACTACAACAAGCCGATGTTTCTTATGAAACTGACATCTTCATAAGAAGGCAGTTATATTTATTTTTATTCCCGTGCAGCCAAAACGGATGATGAGCTATCTGATAAAATCCCTTCCATTACTCAAGCTGACTTAACATTAAACAAAAATTCCATGAAAAAGTACAGAAAGAACACTGACAGTCATTCGCAAAAGGCCTAACGAAGCTGCAGCAGATTCGGTTTCTATGGCAGGCTGTAAACTGCTGATTATAGTATAGATTATGTGTGAGGATAGTAGAGTAGCAGACAATAAGCAGCACACAATGAATTAGTTAACACACACATGCAAACCGGCGCACACAGTATTGCAAAGAGAGATGGCTCAAACAGTTGCACTAGAATGACGAAAAATCATGAGGGGGAAAAAATACAAGCTGAAAGCATAACCAGGATAACCAAGTACGCTGTTGAAAATAAATTAAATAAATAAATTATATGTCATATGCCATATAAGTTATGTTTTTGTGTGAAAAAAAATCTGACCATACTGGGCAAATAGAACCTCAGATGAACAAAAACGTATTACTTTTTTCACTGTGCCATTATTTGTTTAACAAAAAGGACTCATGGGGGAATCCTTGAATTGAATATGGAGAGTGCAAGGCCCTAGTGCTACCAGATCAAAACGGACTTGCGGACAAAGTGCATGCTTTTATTAAAATAATATAATTTTTAGTTCACAGTGTACTTTACAGTAGCACAATAGACTGACTGTATTCCACTGTGGTATTGCACTGAATAGTACAATTCACCCTGAACACATTCCTCATTTCTGTGTAATGGTATAGCGTTTGCATTATGACTTTTTCAGTTTTCCTGCATTATATAATGCATTGTATAATGTGATGATGTGATCAAATACATCATCTCTCTTTCCGTCAAGCAAATGCCACTCTGACGTGGATTATTTTCATGCACAGCAGCAATTTCCCAACAATATAGAATGTCAAGTCCTACTTTTTGTATCTATTTATAGTCACATTTATGCCTGTATTTTCATTTGCATGTAGTTAAAAGCTGTTGTAGAAAATCTGTAAAATATGTTCCTCTCATCACTTATGTTACAGCAGCTACAAACAGTCATTCCTTCACCAGCCTCTCTTTTCCTCTATAATGAAGTTATATATATATATATATATATATATATATATATATATATATATATATATATATATTTTTTTTTTTTTTTTTTTTAAACTTATAGGTTTACCGACTTTTAGGTGGGTATTCACAAAATCATCCCTTTAGAGAAATATCATAACCTTTCAGTAATGTATGTTCCCTTTTTTCAGTTTATTCCCTTCTCCTGTCGATGAAGCACTGTGTTAAGAGCCTGTTCTCATCTCATCGTGATAGTACAGATTTTGTAGGATACAGTACAGTAGATTCCCTGTCATTACAATGACTGTCCCTGACCCAGAACACCAGCACACTAACAACACAATCCCGTAGTGTGTTAAATGTCACACCACAAACAGCGTTTACGGAGTCCACTGTAAAAGCGTACTTACAGCTGGGCAGCAATTTCCGCCTATGAATTCGCTGTCATGATTCATTTCACTCTCAATCAGTCAGCGCAGCACCACTGGCTTTGTTTCCCGTCAAAGCATGGTGAAGGACACGTCCACTGCTTGAGGCATGACAGAATGCTTTAGATGATGACGTTTATCTGGGTCCATTTTTGGTCACACCAGCTAGACTGCGAGGCTCAAGTGCATACGCTTTCTGACGAACAGCATGATACCACTGACCTGACGCACACTGCTTTTTCCTCTCCTCACACCGTCTCGAATTGTTCCAGATTTGAGAAGCACCTTCAAAACCAGTGTGACTCAGGGATGACTGCTGACCTACTTTGCTGCCCTGAAATGCCTTTAAAATGACAACATTTAGAAATTGATGAATTGTTGAACTATTGAGGTAATAATACACAAGTGCTAGAAACGTGCCTTTCCCCCGAGACAGAAGCAAACAAATCATGTGACAAATCATCTGGTAAAAAGAAGCTGATGTTATTGGAGCAATCTGCCATCGGTGGTGCTACATGATTAAGTTTCCACAGCAGGACAGGAAGCTATTCACACACAATTCCCCAGTGATGAAAGAGTGCGGCAGACATCATCAGCTTTTATCCAGCACCTTCAGCACCGTGCACTCTGTCCCTAACAACATCCTGCTGTGTGTTTGTGTTGACACAGAGCGGCATAGGGGTTTTATCAGGAACTTACACTTCTGACAGTGGAAAATCCAGAGAACTACACAGGACAATGTTAATATCTGCACGCTAATATCAGTAGTCTTGTTCCATCATGTTAACATGCCCGAGACTAACTAACACGCGGTACATGCGACTTGGAGCAGTAGAGTGTACAGTCCTCAACAGTGTAACATCATCAAATCTCCAGTTTTAAAAAGTGTTGATTACTTTTCTGTAATAGCACAGCTTTGACATTAGCGTTGGCATGAAGGTTAATTATTATCATTTATACAGGCACAGCTCACTATCAGAACCTCATGGCAGATCCTCTCAAAGGCTGTGTGTTAATATTTGGTGAAGTAATGGGTAAACTGTCGATTCTATTCAATATGAAGGCATTTTTGATTCAATTCAATTCTTATTACAAAATAATCATCTGATTACGCTCAAATCGATGAGTAAATGTTCCAATCCATGAATCAAACCTATAAACAGACCTATAATATAACCTGTTCAATGAATAAGTCTTGGGAATTGTTGATACAGTAAATCGCTGTGGTATAAAAAGAATAAACTCACTCTGGAATACAGCACTTTCATGAGAGCAGCATCCTATCACCCTGTCTTTGTAACTGCTTTGTGAAACAGCATGCCTCATCAACATCATCTCTTCCTCACAACATTATCCCACTTCTACATCACATGCCTAAAAGCCTGAAATACTGTGTATGGTTGTGTATGTGATGAATAAAATTTTAATTTAAATGCATTTACCCTGCAGGCTCATGTCACGTGCTTGCATTAAAAAACAACTTCATATAAGAGTCTATATAAAAGCCTTCAGTATCATATATATATTTTTTATTCTTTTTTTTAAAGAATTTTTTAAAGAGTTGCATGGAGTGCATTTTAAGAATTTTACACAGACATTGGTTTCTGGAGGAAACCAAGAGGCATCAATCAGAGTTCTGGAAATCCACCCACTGTCTATCCTCTACAGGATGTCCCCAATGTCTCCAAACATGGAAAGTAAACAGTTTTTTTTTTCTTGTAATGTTTATATAACTTTTATTCAGAAAGCCTTTAAGAGTGTACAAGGGTACGTGAAGTCCATGGTGTACCAGGAAAAGATATGGCACAATTAATGGAACTCATTGAGAGAGATGAATGTGTGTGTGTGTGTGTGTGTGTGTGTGTGTGTGTGTGTGTGTGTGTGTGTGTGTTTACAAAGAAATGTCAGTCATGTAGAGTATATTTTGAAAGAGAGAATATTATGTTTTTGCTAAAAAAGTGATTCCCCTATGTATGGAGACATTTGGGGCAATAGGATTCATTATGAGATTTTTTTTTCTAATCACACTTTTTAGTTCCTACTATGTTTTCTGAGATACAAAAAACAATGGTGTCCCCATTTGTACAGATTAATCACAGCACTAGACGCCTAGATTTTTCTTTACATTTCAGTTGTGTTCACATAAATACAGCTCATTCATTTTGACTAACTTGTGCTTGAAGTAAAATTTTACATGTAGAGCAATGGGCGTGGGCATGATGAGTGTGTAGGATGCTCAAGAAATGTCTGCTTTCTATTTCTGTTCATCTGCCATAAAGAGCAATTTAATACAAGGACATGGAACTGATGGAGGGAGAAAGTTGTCATGTTACATATTGAGGCTGTGGTCAATAAAGCCAGTGTGGAAATACTACTGTCTTATATCACCAACTTACTAACTAACACAAGGTCTCTAAAGGAAAACCACAGAATTGTAGGAAAAACACAGTGTATTAGCATGTGCTGTAACTTAAGCCCCAGATTGAGAACGCTAGCGCTGCCTAACACGGCTTTGTCCTGGAGCTCACCTCCAAGTCGCAGGTTACTTTCCAGTGCTGGCTGTGAACAGGGGATTTCCACTGCTTCTGTGAGTGTTTGCTATTTCCAGCCTTCCCTTTGACTCCAGACGACCTGTTTCCCCCCTGCAGATAGCCGTCTACACGCTTACAAGCTGCTGAACACATGGAAAACAGCTGGACTCAATAGCCACATGCTGCTACTTTATAGCTATGTAAATGCTAAAGCTCATAATACCAGCTCAGCACTAATAATATCGAGTCAGTGCACCACATGCTCCCTCCCTGACTGAACCGTCAGTCCACAGTGACTAACTCCAATTAAGGTCAATCAAATATTGCAGAATGATTCAACACGCACGCACTCTCTCCTTCTAGTGGTCAAAGACAAGAATTCGCAGTTCTGTGAAGTTTGCGCACTTTGAAGTTGATGAGCTCATGTCGTTGTGATCAAGCAGGCGCTAAAGCAGAGCCGGACTGAGAGGTCGTGAAAAAAGGAGAGCAAAAAGAAAATGTAGAGATATCACATTCTCCATCATCCTGAAACATAAATCAATATGTTCAATAAGTAGTTTACAACCTGCTACTCTGAGAAAATTCAAACAAATGTTAGTCGCATTTGAAGCTCAGGCAGAGTGCTTCCACAGTAGTCACACCTTTCTTTCTTTCTGCTTGAGAAAGCTATTTCTTTTAGCCTCAACTACAGCGTCAGACCTTTGTGCTGTTTATGTTCCGCTTTCCTTTTTTCCACTAATGTAATCAGGTCACAGTGCTGATCCAGAGACGGATATCCGTTTATCAGGGTTCAAACTGGGCAGATCAACTGCACATCTGTTCATCCAAGAGAACTTAATGTTATGGAGAGAAAAGATAAACAGAACTGCATGTAAGATTATCACCGGCGGTTCCTGGGAGAATCTTACAGGTATAAGAAATAATACCAAACACAAACAATAGCTGAGGAACTACTTGGAATACAAGTTCTCCACTATGATGATGATGATGATGATGATGATGATCACCCATTATACCATTATAATAATACGTTTAAACTGTATTATGATAATTTAAGCCTCTCATGATTAAGATGTTTTATTAACTAATACCCTGCCTGGCCAAAAAAATAAAAAAATTGAACACTAAGATTTCATTTTATTACCTTTAGCTTTGAGTATGCAAATACTTGTGTGCAAATGGTCTTACTTTCACTATTTAACATGGCTATGGTTTTCAATGTTGTTGTTTTTTTCACTTCACCAATGTTCTAGTGACCGCCAATCATGATTTTTTTACGACCACATTTTTTCCATCTTTTTTTTTTTTTTAAGCCAGGGAGCGTATGATTGTTTATTAATATTAATAGTAAGGCATTTTGTTACAAACCTTACAGTCAGTAACTGCATTATGTGTTTCAGCACATCAACCTACATCATGCCTGTAGGCAAAAGATCACAGCACCACATATCTGCTGTTACTGAAAGCGCCTACAGTAGAGATTAGAGTTTGGCAGCTGTTCATGTCATACGCTGGCAAGCACTATGCAGCCGCCAAAAACAGACTTACCGAGCAAGAGCTTGCTGCACAAAACCAAAGAGAGACAGGTGAAATGGGCAGTAAACACAGCATTGTGTTACATAACAGAATATATGAAACTTCTTTTTATACCAAATATTATTCACGTTACAATGATAAGTTATACTAACAAGCTGTGCATGTTTTACTCACTATTATTGTATTATCAATATTATATTGTCTTATGAATTTCCTGAGTCATATGAATTCAGTGTACCTGCTGCGAATCCAGTTCCATGAAGTGACTATACAGGAGGCATTTTTCCACAGTGGAAAATAAATCATTCTCCTAGAAACAATCTGAACTTTATATGTTTACGAACATTAGCCAGTGAACATGCACACATGAATGCTCATGTGCACCTACTTCTCTATTCAAGGTGATAAACATCAGCCAAGGCGTATTAACCAAACATTTACACAAGCGCACACACACTGAAATGTCAGTTGTGAGCTTGAGTATGCATGTTCTCTATGGATCAGTTGGTGATTTTCTGCTTTTCTGCAGCACATGTGCTTTACTGACGCTTATACTCTTCTGACAATGTGTCACCAATGTGTATGTTAATATATACCTTGGAGGGATCATCAGAGATTTCCTAGCTACCTGCAGATTATACCATGCTAAAGACTATATATACACACACACACACACACACACACACACACACACACACACAAAAACACACACACAAAAACACACACACAAAAACACACACACACACACACACACACACACACACACACACACACACACACACACACACACACACACACACACACACAAACACACACACAAACACACACATAAGTGCTTACCTTTTTCTTCAGAGCTTCCAGAGACTCAAACTCTAGCTTGGCCAGTTTGATCTGAATGTGCTTGGGCACATCTGAAATAATGAAGGCCAGGATGAACTTGAAGGCCAGGAGGACATGCTGCAATATAGAACAGAGCAAGAAACATGTTTTCATTCAGTTAAAATGTTCTCAATCACATTAATGCATTTATACACACAAATCATATGTGATGCATTCTGTGTATACTGTCTAAACTGTCTATATTATAATCCGCATTCCACAGTGATAAAAGATCTACTTCAGGTTATTAAGTAATTTAAAAGGAAATAATGCTGATGGTAATTTTCACAATAGATACAAAGAGGCAGGGAATTTCCAGCAGAGAACATGGGTGTCCATCCTGGATGATGTTTTAAATCCTTCCATCCATATCAGTTTTTTTTTTGTGAGCCCTCGATGGACCATAACAAAACTCTACTCACGATATCACTGTTCATATACAATG
This sequence comes from Clarias macrocephalus, assembly GCA_011419295.1. Lineage (NCBI taxonomy): Eukaryota > Metazoa > Chordata > Actinopteri > Siluriformes > Clariidae > Clarias > Clarias macrocephalus. The sequence goes on along the minus strand of JAAGKR010003396.1, from coordinate 35,982 downwards.
GTACTTCGGGAATACGATTCGCCTCACGAATTCTCACCTTAAGAACTGAAATTTTGTTTGGAAGTTTCATTTCTATTTCATTTTGAAATATTTATCTATTTAAAATGAGTTTCGCTATATGAATTTCCGCCTTAAGAACCCACCTCCGGAATGGATTAAACTTGCATGCCGAGGTATCACTGTGTTATATATTCTCTCAATAGATACCAATAATCTAGCCTCTACAAATTACAGTACAAACTACTTCTCTCTGATATCAATCACAGCAGCATGCAGGTGGAATTGGCTGGATAGCGACGCAATGGTATATCTGACCAGAACAAAATTAGTGTGTAATTCAAAGGGAAAAAAAAAACAATAATAATAATTAATTCGTACGTACATTGTTCAAATTCCGGGCTCAGACGTGATTAGCAACCCACACGATAGCTTTTTAATTTCCTTCTGGATCAATAAAATATCTATCTATAATAAACATAATCACCTAATAGTAAATAAATATGGCATTATTTTTACTATGTACAGTATAACTTAATAAAGAGATAAAACAGTGCTGCTAAAAAAAATACATGTCTCTCATCTCTGTTGTATTCACACTCCATCAACTTATTTTATTTTAGTCTCTACTCTACGAAATACATTTTAGTATCTGAAGTCAATCACTGACTCCCGCTGAAGACCAACACATGTTTTTTGATACTGATTTGAATCATGAGAAGATGGGATTTGATTTTAACCAACATTTCAGCCCTGTGAGAAGTGACTCTGCATAAAGTGGCATAGACAGACCGTGGGCAGTTGGGACGCACAGACAGGATTAAACGAGTCATGTTTTTTTTTAATGGTCTGTGTGATCAGAACACATGTTCCAAAGGTGTATACATTTAGGAGCGCATCTGCGCTCTCACAGTTGTACAGATTCTGCCATGCGGCACCATTTCATTCGTCACCCGCTCATCCGCAGAGCCACTGAAGAGATGTGAATGAGAAAATGACAGCCTCTAAGTGCCATGTATACTCTATAAAAACAAAAAAGGCAAGAAATTGGGAATTTATTGAAATATGTTTGTGTGGCACTAAGGTCACAGCCTGTGCATTCACGCAAAGGTATCTGAATGAATTCATTCCATTTGCAGATTTGCCATTATTTATACTCTTTTATAGCTATTCCTTTAAAGCAATCTGATGGGAAAAGTTGACATATAATATAAATTATCCAGGCAGAAAGGTCATTTAGAATGATCTCACAAACACTCTCAGATGGCAGGTAAAATAGAGAAACATTGAGAAATGGCAATCAAATAGAACATGTCATAAAGGTTTAGTCTAAACTCCAAAGTGAAGAAGAAGAAGAAGAAGAAGAAGAAGAAGAAAAAAGAAAAAAAGAAACAAAGGCTAATTTTTTTCATGTTGGGTGTGCGTGATAGTTTTTCAGTGATTCTGTAGGGGACTGTGTGTGTATTCAAGCCGACTGCATGCATTTCCATTTCGTGAGAATGAGGCAGCTCAGGGCGAGCTATGATACAAAGCCAAGAGGGCCTCGGGACAACATAATCAGCTAAAATAAAACTTATCATATCCTATACAGTCTAACCATCAAGAGAGCAAACCTCACGCTGACTGAGATTTACTGCAATGTACATTAAGTGTTTGAAATGCTGCACATGGAGTAAACAATCTGGACTTAACTGTTTGTAGCAATGATTCAGGTACTTACCATCACATGTTCCTGGAAGCTCAATTCAATAAATCATGTGATTAAAAAACAGTCAGTTATGAAACTGAAATTTATGAAAACTTGCAGGGAATTTCCAACCTTATAGGTACATTAAAGATAATGGGCAACACCAGCTTGGCTACATCAGCGTCTACTGACTAAAGTTTCACTTATAAATTAAACAGTATCAACCAATGATGAACATACAAAAGTACAAAAAAGAACAAATGTGATACTAAAAACAGAGGAAATGAAAGAGAAAGGAAAGGGCCAGGAGAAATGTCAGCAATAATTACTGATTTAATAATTTCCTAGTTACTATTCAGTATTCAAGCATGTTATTTAATACGGTTAGTAAAGCACAGATTCAGAGACGCCACATCCGTAACCGGAAATTGTCATCCATAACGCTAAAGTTTTTCTAAAGCATTTATACAAAAAATGACAAACATTTTTAAATCTACACTTTTTGTGTTTATTCACATTTCTGTCATTAATCTCTGTAATGCTTTCTGCAGTTGCCTTTAAATTTGACACCTATACTTTCACATTAAAGTTTGTCCATTTTATGTCACATTTTATGTTATAATTCTGAATGATATAATACTGTACTTTAGAGTACTCAGGTATAGCGCTGTGTTAAACTGACTGAATCACTAAATCGTTACATTTTGGAAATGATTGTTTGCTGCCATGCTTGATGCCTGTATTGTGCCATTTGTTTCTACATTCTTTTTATACAGAAGGATAATGTGAGGATAATAGCTATATATTACACTGATCTAACAATCTTGTATATACTGCGTTATGTCCTATGTTATGTCTCATATTTCTATCACTGTTAGTGAACCAATAAATGCTCTTAAATCCAGAGACATCTTACTGCTATCGTACAGAACTAGAAGAAAACATGCTGCTGCACAGGATGCACAGAACTTACGCTTTTCAACAAAGAAGAGAAGAGGTTGGACAGAATAATCAGTGCACAGCAAAATGCATGAGGAGTGAAACTAAGTGTGAGATGAGGCTGATAGGTGGTCTATGTTTAGACAGTAGGCTATGATGCTCAAATCAGAGTTGTGCTCAAACACATTACTACTTAATGATCCTTTGCAAAAGCTCCAAGGGGCATCATTTTAAAGATCCAGTCAGCTGCAGAATTGTTGCCACCCAATACAAAAAAAAAAAAAAAAAAAAAAGAATCATTTATAATAATTTAATATGATGTTATACAGTTTGTATAGCAAGTTCTCTGCTAAAACAATAGACTGTGATGTTCTGGATCACAGTTGGCTCTTGGCAGTTGTTCTTATTTTTAACATTTTCAACTGCCTGTGTGTTTTTATTTCCATTACCTGACTTCTGAGGATTGACAACAATCTGTCTGTTTTGTGTTGAAGAGCTTGTGGTCAGGGTTTTTGGTTTTGGAAACCGATAAAAAATAAATAACTAAATTAATAAATTAATAAAAAAAAAAAAAAAAAAAAAAAAAAGAGGACTTTGCACGTGTTCATGTAATAGCCTAAAATGGTCCCCTGAGACTTTTTTCTACAAGAATTCTTGCTTTGTTATAGATCATATGCACAAAAGAATTTACAGTTTGCCATGTCTTTATCGTTTGATACTGTTTTGGAAAGAGCTTTGAATATACACCTCTAAATCAGACCTGTGTCAACACTGTCACACTGCAATAATTATCACATTTATTCTAAAACTAAATGTGCAGTAATGCATTTTATCAGATTGTTCCATATGCTCTTATTGTCACATTATTGTCTACCTCTATTCAGCAGTCTTTTCCTTAAGAAAAAAATCGATCTGTAGGCCATTTTACCTGCATTTCTCTATTACCGTTAATGTTTCACTCACAGAATCAACTTTAAACTTTAAATGCTTGGCAAATTTCAGACTTTAGATAGAATACTTCAACTGAGGGTTTTCCTTCACTCTTTTCTTGTGCAGTGCTGCATCAGGTAACGTACAGAAATGTTGAAAACACAGCACTTAGCTTAAAACACAACATTTTGCTTCCTGCAAAACAAAGATTTCTAGGACAGATTAAAAGACAGGAAAGACTTGCCTAAACATGTTGAAGTTAAGGATTGCCACTGATACACTCTTGGAAAAAAAAATGTTGCACTATAAAAAAAGTATACAAAAATCATGAAATATAGTTCATCATTTTGTTTGCCATTTTAGATTAACAACACAGGAAAGGTAAAATTATCATCATGCTCAGTAGAGGATAAACTAACTCACATATCCCTAAGGAGTGCTATGCACATGAATTAAATTTGCCATGTGATTATGTCCAGCTGACATGTCTAGGTATCAAAAGTAAGAAAAACATTCTGATTGTGCATTTTGTCTTCATGTTTTTATGCCCCATTTAGAAGGCCAAGAATGAATTCAGCAAGACAAGACAGACTAATTCGATGGCGTAGTTTGAGAAACTGTTCACAAAATTCTGCCACTACTGCAGCTGGTATTCCAGGGTTACACACAAGTAGGTGTTGGACTATTTAACCACGTTTGTTTGTCTGCAGCTGGATTGCAAGTAGGCTGTATCTGAAGTTTGAATTCCTGGTGCGGGTGGACACAGATTTTTGTATGAAATTGAACTTTCATTATTTGACAAAAATAAATAGTAAGAAAGTATATCTAATCAGCAAAGTATGCAGACAACATGTTAAATTATTAACATGTTATTATTAAATTAAATTAAATTATTATTACAGTATCTTAAAAAATTTGGAAACAAAACGACTGCATGAAATTAAAATGTACACTACAAATCTTGGCACAATTAGTCCAAAGTTTTGACATGCCTTTTAATTCTGTAGTTTTCCCTGATTTTTATTTCCTTCTACATTGTAAAACAGTTCTGATGCCATCAAAAATATTTAATAATCTAATTTGAACAGTTGATATTTATATGCACCTGCTACTTCTGCTCTGTAAAGCCTTCATAACAGCTCTAATCTGAGGTGATGTTAATTGGTGATTTTTGAGGCTGGTAACTCTAAATGAACTTCTCTACAGCAGAGGTAATATATCAAGTGACTGTTGCTTAATTACCGAATGCCATACGTTGTATTTCATAGTTTAAAAAAAATCCACAATGTGCATAAAAAACTCAGAGTCATATCAACAAGTTGCTTTTTTCTCTTCTACTCTCTATATATCATTTTATATCTTTTATTTCCTTTTCACTTTGATTTTTAAATGAAGCATCTTCACAACAGCTAAACAGTAATTTCTTCACAAGTGCTACAGCAGGGATAGATGAAAGCATTCAACCATGAAGAGTTGTGATAAATCAATGCATGTCTTAGGACAGGACACACACTGGGAAGGTAATAGGAGACATCTACTGACAGTATAAGAATAACAGTGGACGTTAGAAAGCGTTCACGTTCCTTCCAATCTAGCTGTCACTTTCTGACATGTCATGTTTAGACATGAGTGAAACAAGAGAAAATGAGATTGATGAAGAAAGACGGAGCAAGGCAGCTAGTCTGATCTGATCTTTTAAGATGTCAGACATGTGTAGTGAATAGGGCAAGAGCACTGAGGCTGCAGTCAGACAGTCATGTTTAAGCCTGTTAAAGTGTGCATGTTATCATGAAAGTCGGGGCCGCTTCATTTACACAAGCGCCCACACATATTCTGGTTCACTTTTCTTTTTCTTTTTTTTTTAACTTTCTTACAGACATAGACACGAACAAATCGGACAATCTGAAATCCAAATAAACACTTCTAGCATGAGGAACAAGACAGAATCTAGTTCAGCTTCCATTCCCATTTCATATTAGATTATTATAAAATTCAAATCACTATATTTCTTTTACAAAAAGACATGGGAAATACTCTAAAGGTGCTATGAATCCCATATCATTTCTAGCCCTATTCATTACATAACAATGTTCCTGTGAGCGTAGCTCGGCACACAGCCGTCCTGTGTAAAAGGCCCAGCTTTGCCCTGCTGCCATCAAGTCTTTCAATTACTCCTGATCCTCAGCCCTCTCCTGTCGCCGTGGCTACACAGTTGCCTGGTTACTGCTCTCTGAGGCATGCCTTCATGTAATAACCTGCGTATCGAATGGCCCAAAAATAGGCAACCGTTTCGGCTCCAACAAATCAAGGATGACACACACAGAGACGTGTCCAAAACATTCCCCTCTGAGTCCATGACAATGCAGAAAAAAGGCTGAGCGAACTCGAGCTTCTCCATTTGGAAACTTTAGACAGTGAGGGATTAAACCTGTTTTTGCCTCTGGTTCAGATTTACACTATTTTACTTTGCAGACCAGACATATAAAGTACTATTCCTCCCCCTTAAAAGGCGATCCATTACAAACCGATACACATGATCGATGATGATAAAACAGTACAAGAGTGTTGGGCATTGTGTAAGTAAATGTAGCATTGTGTATCATATTGAGGAGCTGTTGCTAAAAACAGAGCTGAAATTCAGACACAACATCAGTCTCTGAATGCTGATCATCTGCTGTGTTTTATTTCCCCTCAGTTCCCATAATGGACTAAGAGAGACAACAGAGACAGACGGAGCCAGAGAGAGTGCAGGATAAAAGAGAGCGAGTGAAAGAACGTGCCCCTGCTGCTAAATGAGTGTGTGAATCATTGCTCACACACACACACACACACACACACACACACACACACACACACACACACACACACACACACACACACACAAAGCATAATGGCTTGCTTTGCATCACACCAACTTTCTGATATGTATATTATATTATATTATATTATATGTATTAAGGGCTCAAAGCTGCAGGTCTTGAGAAGGTGGAGGTGAACGAGATGACCATTAAAGTTTGACTGTCTGACTATTGTATACTGGACTAGTTTGAGCTTGGATAGAGACACACACTCTGAGTCAGAGCATAGGATGCAGCAACGTGGCAGAATGAGGACAAACTGAGGTTTTTTAAAGGTTAGAGCATTCAGGTATACACACACACAAGCTAAAAGCAAACAACACTCAACTATTTGAGTATATCACCCATTATCCATCACCTGTGTAAAATAAGTGTCCCCATCAATATGGAAATAAATCCAGAGAGATTAGCGTCCATATGGAATGATACACCAGCTTATTTCTGGCATGCTATTATGGCTAAAATAAAACAATATCACTAGACCACATTACTTCTGCTCCATCCTGCTGCGAAAATCACAAACACAGCACAACGACTTTCTTTCTAAACTCACACTAAAATACAACTCATTTTAGAAAAATGAAAGTGAGCCTCCATCTGTGTGTGTGTGTACGCGTGCATGTTTTCCTGGAGTCAGTTATTTTGAGTGGGTCTCTTGGGGCCTACAGGCAAAGCTGGGTTGGGTTAATCTGGCACAAACACATGTGGACTAGCTGTTTGCTTGGATTGCTAGTGTTCACGCACACAAATACATCAGATAGCGTACAGTAATCAATTCCTGTCACACAGTCAACAAAGCCCCAATGGCCTGCATTATCTCAGTCTAACAAGATTACCGGAGGGAAGTCACAGCCTTCACCCAGAGCCAGCAACCTCAGCAACCTCTCACCTTCAACACAAACGCGGCTCACTGGCACCATCTGATGGCATGAATAAATGCCATGGCTGACTGATCTGTATACATACACACACACACATATGCAGTGGTGGCCAAAAGTATTAGGACAAAATATGCCATGTATTATAGTTCTCCCTGTGCACAGACAAGTGATTTCACTAATTAGTTCTAGCCTGTCTGGCTGAAGAGTTATGGCTAATTAACTGAAAAATTGATATTCAACTTCTGGAGCCATGGCCTGGGTCATCTCCTGACCTAAATCCAGTAGAAAACTGCTGGATAAAAGTGAAGAAGGCAGTAGCAGTCTAGAAATCATCTTCTCTACATGATCTTCAGGAAGCAATCAGATGTGGATTGAGCGATGACGCCAGAGCACTGCAGACGTCTTTTTGTCTCTACGCCCAGCCGAATCCAGCAGGCTTTCAAACATAAAGGACTAACTAAATATTACTTGTTGTATAGCAATTTCACTGCATATAATTGGTAATTACTCTTATTATCCTGATTGTCATTATTTAAAAAATATTGAATGAATATTTCCAAAATACAGAATGTCATTAAAACACTGAACTTTACTTTTGTCGTAATATTTCAGGCCACCTACAGTGCTGTGCAGAAGTATTAAGCCACCCCTTATCCCCTCATTTCTTCATATTTTTCTTCCAAAGAGCAAGACTTGTATTATTAATGTAGTCTTGAGGAATCTCTAGACAGGTCCTGGACTTGATGTTATGAAAACATCCAAGTTAAGGTATGAACTACTGAGAAACAGGACGATGACAAATGATCAGGCCGGTAATTAGTATACTGGTGATGCTGAATACTGAGTGGGTGGAACAGATGAGGGTGGAAATGAGGTTGCTGCTGAGGTTGTTACATAAACAAGTTTTTAAATAGTATCTTTAGACACTTTGCTATCTGTCACAGTAAAGCGTTTGTTCCCATTTCTTTAATTTAATCTACATAATTTACTCCAATGTATTACACAAAAATATACACACACAAAATCATTTTTATGAGGTGGTTAGGGCGACAGGATAGGACAGAAGATTTACCTCAACAGTCACTATAGTGAGGATAAGCTGCGTGTCTGCCTCAGGGAAGTAGCCCTGTACTTGAGGAGACAGACCGATCAAGGCACAGTTGGTGACCACGGCAATAATGCTCATCGTCTCGAACGCCAGCTGAAGCAGAGAGCGAGAAAAGACAAGGGAGGGGGAAAAAAAACAGGAAAAAAAAAAACAGGAAAAATTTTTAGCACTGAATATAAATTAATTATCACCCTCCTCAGAATTCAACACTTCCGTCTGTGTTGTCGTGACACGTGGGACTGTGGTTTTAAAATTTGTGTTTCTTACAGGGAATAAAAATCTTCAATATGTTTACTTAAATTTTTTGGGGGGTGTATTTAGAAGAGAATGCTATATGAAGGCGATGGCCAATCTATTAAGTGACATCAATGTGTCGGCTGCAATAAACAGTCGTTTATAAACAGGTTTTTGTGAACAAAACAAATAATGTCGATATAGCAACCAAAAAGGTTCAAGGTTCCCTTAACTAATACTTTGTTAAAGCCTTTGATTATAACACAGCACTCAAGTTTTCTGGGTAAGAGTCTACTAAATTAACACCTCTTAGATTTGCCCAATTTTATTCTTTAATATTCACTCTATATTAAACAAATTAAAGAATTGTCCAAAAAACGTAAGCTCCCTAAAATGGTATAACAATACCCATATAGATAATAAATGCATTAATAAAATGAATTGAGCGTCCTTGCGAGCTTATATGCAACATTTGTTACTTGGGAATAAGACACTGTGTAGCAAATAAAAGTAAGAACTGTTAACCCTTTTCTCACCTGCCATACTCCGATGTCAGATGCAGGCTCAGAGAATGGACGCTTGAACACGTGAGACATTTTAAAGGCATCTGAATAGACCTCTGTGATGTTGTTGAGCACCACCAGCACAGCAGCAAGAGGATACACACAAGAGAACAGACTGACGTACCCAAACAGTAAAAACTGCTCCAGATAGTCATCAAACGTGCCCTGGCAATCAGACATATACCAAGAATAACTCTTCTTAAAACACACAATATGGTCTCTCTTTTACCTTTTATCGAGTACATCATAAAAATATCCAACTCTACAGTTCTACAGTCTTGTAGTCTCAGTTAGTTGAATGATTTGACTGTCATTTATTTATTTAATTCTTTCAAGAGATAGAAATATTACATATATTTTTCTTAACACAGTTAATATTTAACTTCTCCATTTTACTGGCTCACCAGATAAGTATTCATTTCACTCTCCAGCTGGACCTGCTCCACCATGGGGAGCTCCTGATCTCCCATCACCCTCCTCACTCTCTTATGGACCTTCTTATTTCGTCTCCTCTGCAGCCAGTATGGCAGGAAGGCTTCCATTACTTGGTTCAGGATTTGAGAGGTGATGAGAAGAGTGGCAAGGCTCTGAAGCACAAAAAACAAAAAAGCTAATTTTAAGCAACACAGCACTGTGGCATGTATTATGAGCAGGAGAAAAAACTGGCATATTAAAAAAACTAAATCTGCAGTTTTGACACCCATACATTCCCAACATGAAGGTATTTATTAAACCACAAAAATAATAATAATACACTATTATATACACTGTCTGGCAAAAAAAAAAAGAGATTTGAATAAGCAAACACTTAAAGAGTCTTTGACTGAATAATTACGAGAGGGGCAAAAAAATGCATATTATCGTATGAAAAAACAGAAAATATTTGCCCATATTATGTCTCCAGAAGTGAGTATGTTCATGAACATTTCTTCTTGTTTAAAAACATGCGGTATAGTTCCACATGATATGGACTGCTCACAAATATGAGACAGCCTTATTCATGACAACGTACCAGCCCATTCAGTTCACGAAATGGTGAAACTTGTGGGTGGAGACTAATTTTAAAAAAAGGCTTTGATTTAATAGTGCACATAAGAATTGGACTTTGGCTTGATGAGGAAAAGATCATGTAGTCTGATTGTCCAGATTGACCCTATACCAGAGCATTGGATGCTTCAGGGTAAGAAGGAAAGTACATGAAGCGATGCACCCATCATGCATAGTGACCACTGTACAAGCCTCTAGGGGGCTTGCTTCAGTTAGTCAGGACTAGATGCCGCAATGTTATGAGGCAATAAAATAAAGTTATCCCATCAAAGCATTTTTCTGTCCCCATGGCACAGGTACATTTCGAGACTCAATTTGTGAAAAAGAGGTTGGGAGCATGAGAAATTATTTTCACACATGAAAAGGCCTCCAAAGTCCTGAACTTAATCCCTCTGTGATGTGCTGGAAAAGACTTTATGGAGTGGATTTGACACTCACGTTTGATTCTCAGCCAAAAATAAAGAACGGAAATAAATGTCAAAATAATACTACAGAAAATTTGTGCCATAATATAAGCTCAATGTTGTCCAAGGGAATTTTAGAGTGTGCGATCTCTTCAATACAGATCACTCTGCTAACGAGGTAACATTTACAGCAACAGCAGCTAAATATTATCTTTATATTCTACCGACCAGTTTAATATTCAGAAACATGACACTGAAGACAGTAAAGTTACAAAAATAAGTTACTAACAAAATATTATTTGACATTATTAATTAAAAGATTAATTATTAATAACAGAATAATATATTATTATTTATTATAAAAATAATATCAAAACAAGGTTTGCTCTATTACTCACATGTCGAAGCAATGCCATATCTTGCATTACAAAAGCAATGTAGAATAAAGAAGAAAAACAGTTGATGAAGTTGAACTGCAAGAAAAAAATTATGAACAGCATTAATGAACAATTAATTAGTAAAGAAAAAAAACTTAAATCCCGAATGATATAAATTACAATAACTTGAGGAAAATCTTTAAACTCACCACCAATACTTTAAGAACCAGGTGATTCTGGAAGGAAGATTCCAGCCTGTGGTTTTCTAAACATAGGGCAGGTGGGGGAATAGAAGATATTCTTAAAAGTCACATAAGATGTACAGAATCAAAAGCTAGTCTGTGTAATAATCATAGGTTTCACAATGCAGTTAACGTATTTTAATCTTCCTGCTTCAGTGTAAAGCTTTTAGCTCTTCAGCCATACACACATACATAGAAATATGGTTTTGCATTTATGCACACGTACCCCAGTTTGTGAGAAACTCAGCTGCGTAGCGGTATAATAGGTTCATGAGCTCAATGACCACTGCATACACAATACTTGGTATGAACAGAAGCACACTTGTTAGGAAGGTTGGCTCTTCATCATAAATGCTCATTGCCCATCTCTCCATGTCAAAGTAGATCATCATCACACAGAGAGCGATGTACAGGCACAGCAACACGAAAGGGACAGACACCAGATAGACCCTTAACTGCCGTCTGTGCAGGAACAATAAACAAATAATCTCTACAACATATTCGTGGATAGCCTGCACGACCTAGAATTTTTATTATGATATTTGGTAATACTTGGTAATATTTGATTGCTGCAGTCAAATTTGTAAATTTAGAAACATGAAACAATTCAACAATTTTGCCAATTAAGAATCTTACAGCTGTTAATATTTGAATTCCTTCATATGATTTAAACATTTAAAAGAGATCAAAGAAAACCTGATGACTTCTGTATGTCATATGTACTTGGTGTTAGAGTAGGTCGGCTCCTCACGACCTGTTACAGGATTAAGGCCAAGAACGCCATGAAATCCTGGTCGTGGTTCTTCAAATGCTTTCTTACGACTCAGCGTTCCCCATCCATAAGCCAGCTGTGCACTATATCTCTTCCACACCTCCAGGAAGACAGTGGACCAAACCAAGTTCAAGACAGCAAAGAGAACATATTTATCATAGTCCTCCCAATCAAAGAGGTAGTAGGGGATGCCAATCAGGGCCATTGGCAACAAGGCTAACGTGAAGTACTCGAGAAAACCAAAGTAAAGCGCCAAACCTTCGCCAAAGTAATGCCTGATGTCATCTGCATCATCAAGCACACATGAAAAATAATTAGTAAAGTTTTTTAAGGGAGAACAACACAATGAAAAAAGATCACAAGATAAAAAAAAAAATACAATTACTCGATAAATCACTTAAAGAAAATATTTAATGCTTAATTTAAGAAAATCTGAGCTACCAGGTTTACACTCACTCAGTGGCTGAAAGGACAACTTGACTGTTTTGTACCAACTGGAAGAGAGCCTCTTTAACTCCTCTTTATCATGGAGTGGGAAACATTGGACTAGAATCCCTTTAGACTGTAACCTACGGACTGTAAAAACATAAAAGCAGCAGTTAGACAGTATTTTTGATTGAAATACTACTATTACAATCCTAACATAAAACCTATCTAATGTAATCAGGTAAACTATTCTATTAGGAATGTAGACTTTGTATACTACAACTTGACTCCATGTAACCTAAGTGTTGGTGCAAATGCAGACTTTCTGGTTAACTTACTGACTGACTTTCCAGGATAAAGCCTAAGTTTGGGGTATCCTGGAACATGGACTTCATCCTTTGCCCTCAGAGTGTCCAACTCGTGTTTGATGATGTACTGACATTCAGCAATGCTGAGGAACCCATCGCCATCGCCTGTAACAATACCAGCAAACAACCAAGAGCTACTGTATAATCACTGTTTTTAGTGCACTTGAATTAGTCTATATATGGACATGGCAATTCTTTAATCGCAAAAGGCTACAATTTATTACAGGTAACAGACACATATTTAGAAATTCATGTCGAGTTAACTTCATAACTTGAGTATTTTTTTTTTTTATGTTAATGTGGTAAATAAATACTCGCAAACTGGCATTTGTTGCTGTTAGACTAGATAAATACATTTGAATACAAATTTTAATAATTACATATCACAGTCTTAAAATTGCAATATGTGTGAAAAAAAAAGCTGCACTAGAAATCCCTCAAATTTTCCACTTAAACACTCAAAAGGGTCTACCCTCAAAGGCTGTGACCCAATGACCATCTCCATTGGCTCTTTCTTTACCTTGGAATTCTTTGAAACTCTCTCGGTTGGCATACGTGAATCCTCGCATGGTATCATCTTGAAACTCCTTAAAAAGGCCCAAATCTTCTGCTCCAATCAGGAGTCTCTGCCAGGTTGCGCCCACAAGAAAAACATTAGGAAGCGCTTTTTGCTTATCTTGTCCTCCAATTGACATCTGCTGCTCCACCAGCAACTCAGCTCCTAAATGACCAAACACACACACACTAAAAAATCTCGTAAACTGATCAAAGTAACATCATTATCACTCAACTAGACAAAACTATTCAAGCTGTTTGACTAAATCTGTGATACTTCAGCAGCTGATCCGCACTATAAATCTTATTTAATATATGGTCATTTTGAGTATAAGCACAACTTGTTCTGGTTTACTATGTCAGATAGGGTTTGGATTTTGTATTATGTGGTGTTTCAGGTTTCAGTAGGGACAGCAGCAAGAAATAAAAACAACAGCAGCAGACTTTTAAAAATGAGTTAAAAACAGAAGTGACAATGATATGCTTAGTGTGTGTGTTTTTTTTAGCCTGAGATTTGATTTGTGACATACAGGGCTGTTTAACCTTTAATAACTTTAACTCATGCTTTTCTACAGGGCCCCCTGGTGGTTTGGTGATTAAAACAGGCCTGGCTATTTTCCAAACAAGTTTGCCTGCCCGGGTTCAAGTCCCAGCCAGATTTGATTCCCATCTCTGTGCATGAAGATTGCATGTTCTCCGTGTGCTTGGTGAGTTTCCCCTAGACAGCCCCACAGTCCGGAGACATTCATATCAGGCTAATTGGCGTTCCAAAATTGCCCGTAGTGTGTGTGAGTGTGTGTATGTGCCCTGTGATGGATTAGCATGCTGTCCAGGGTGTACCCTGCCTCGTGCCCAAATCTCTTGGGATAGGCTCCAGGCCCCCCGTGACCCTGAATAAAGGATAAAGTGGTGTAGATAAGTGAGTTTGCCTGCCAGAATGGCTCATTCATTTCGAAAGAGAATGAGATACACCAGCCATACTCATTTTCTGTCCAATGTGATCGTTAGTGTTGTGTACTGTAGCGTTGTGTTGAAAATGGCTGACTTGCACATATGGATTATTAAAAGTTATCAACATGCATGAGTGAGTCAGTAAATGACCTCAACACTATCAGCTTATTGAGCTTTTCAGATTGAATGGTGCATGACTAAGAAGTTTCTATGCACAGTCAAAGAAGCACCATAGCAATACAGTGTGAAAACCCAAACTAGAGCAGAAATACAAGCTTAAGGGCATTTTCACAAAAAGTTCTGTTACTACCAGCATCCAAGCTCAATTGTATTACGGCTGGTACAGTACGCTACCTCCATTTTGCTGCTTGTCTCTTATTCTTCTTAATAACCATGCAATGGCCTCGGGTTCAGTATTTTCGGCCAGCTCCAGCACCACCAAGGGAGCAAATGGACAACCATCACTGTCATAGACGATCGAGCTGTTTTGCATTTTTCCAGATCACTGTGCAAGATACAAACGAAAAAATATACCGTTTAAAAACAAAGACAGAAACATGACATCTTTAGATATTAGCTGCTAACTAGACCACTGGAATGTAATATTTAAATCAACATGCCATGGGCAAATTCATAAACCACTTTGAATTCATAAACCCCTTGCAAAACACTTTGCAGGTATGCAAATGACTTACAGTTAGCCTCAGCACCAGTGCAACTTTATATACACATTAATTTAAAATTATGAAGGGCATTCAAGTTAAACACTAGTGAAACACTGTGATAAGTGCATTAGTCTAACAGGGGATTATACTGAGATATAAAGTTAATTTTTACTCTCATAATTCTATGTTCTGTTATTCTGCACAATCGAAAGTCCAGGTTTGACTTGAACACCCTTATATATACACATGCTTTGGTGTCATGGTTACAGGTACATGGCAATCATTGATAACTTGCATGTATGTATGTATTTATGTTTGTATGTATGTATGGATAGATACTGTATCTAGAGCCAAAACATGGTATTGGTGCTAAAAAGTGTCTCACCTAGGTGAAAAAGTGAATTTTCAGATAGGATCATGTAACACCATTTTCATAATAACATTTCTTACTGTATCTCCTTATCCATGATAAGTTTTGGTAAATATGCATACACATTTCTATTTTTATCAGATAAAAAGAAACACATTTGCTAAATACAATTTCATGCCCTTTTATGTACAGTAGTGTCTGTATCTTTATTGAATTCCAATCTTTCAATGATCTTAATCGTGATTCAGATGAAACTTGTCCTATTCACATGCAAAGACATAAACCTGTAATTATTATTATGGTTATGGACACTACAGATTTTTTGCTTTTTAAGCTTTTACCAAAAACCGGAATGCTTTAATGTAAGCAACAATTTTTACAGGTCATGTGCTTCTAGAAGCTTACACCAATTTTTGTATTGATACTCGTATCTAGTATCGATGGAAATACAGTATACATAATTAGCATTTTAAATTATTATTGTTTGAAGCGAGACAGTATAACGCTGTAAAATGGTCATTTTTGGGTCACATATTGTTGTATAAAATCACCTCTCCAAGTTAACAACTTGAAATTTTCAGGGACGCAAAATTGTTCATTCCCATGTTGCATAAACTTTATGTTGCACACACTTCCTGTATTGCATGTATAACATAAATGTATAAATATAGTATATTTATATAGTATAAATATTCTATATAATCTGATAGATAAATACAGTGCAAAGAAAGTAAATGCAAGTGGAGTCTGAATTAATATCAAAGGTACAAGAACTACAAGAACTGCAACCTTAAAATGTATTTACACTTACACACACACACACACACACACACACACTATACAGACCGTTTGTAATGCTTTAGACACCCCGGAGGAGGAGAACTAGACGAGTGAGATTTTCGGTAAAGGAGCGCTGTGCGCGCGCGCGCACACACACACACACACACATTCCTGCAGTAGTGACACAGTGTAAACACTGCACCAGGCTGAGACTGAATGAAACTTCATGTAAAGCGTTAACAGCTGAGCGTATGAAACATCACAACACACATGAACATTACTCACTTCTTACGTATTCAGAAAGATAATTTCTGTTTTAGCAATATGTGCAGAAATAAGAGACAGTGAGCTACCTGACAGGGAGGAACGCCCAGAACTACACACACACACACACACGTATTGTGTTAGCTCCGTGGTCTCCTAACGTCCTGTGGGAATTGCCGACATCTAACATTAAACACAGAATCCGGATATTTGCATCATAAATACAGAGCTTTCAACACAAACACGGAGTCACAGGCTAACTCTGGCGTGCTAACTCGCTAGCTTGCTAACAGGCTACTTACAGAGAGACTGTAACGTTAGACGCATTCACAGGACTGCAGCTCCGCTTAAAGTCGCGTTAATTTTAATACATTAGAAATTGAAGAGAAAGAAAGCGAGAGACGGGTCAGTGCTGTCTACTTCCGTGTGAGAGTTCAGCACAGAGTGACAGCTGAGTCCTGCTCCTCCCAGTCATCCAAACGCCACGCTGAACTCAACAACACCCGGGTTTGTTTGCTGAACTTCCTCTCTCACTCTCTCTCTCTCTCTCTCTCAGATCAAAGTGCACAGGACTGTTTTAAAATTGCTTCCTATTCATATAAATAATGAACAGCAAATAAAGGAATAGAAGACTAAGGAAAAAAACATTCATTAATGTATTACAGAAAGATATTAATTCAATCATGAATATATATATATATAAAGCAGAAATCCTGTGTGTTTGGTGGCCAGTCACCATCACCATGTGACAGTCACCCTGTAACAGGGGTTCTTCACCGACTGTGACAGTAGGCAGTCTTAATGTCTATGGTGAAAACCAGTAGTCAGCCTGAGCTCATTAGCTACTAAAACCCCAGATCAGTCTACAGCGATGGTGAATACGACAGGCAGAAGTACAGGAAGCCAAAACATTGAAACGGCATGGTAATGGTAGCACGCAAGTGTCTAGTCTTCTATGCCGCTTATCTTGTGTCGCAGGGAGCCTGGGGCCTTTCCCAGGAAACTTCAGGCACAAGGCAGGGTACACCATGGACAGGGTTGCTAATCCATCGCAGGACACTCATACACCACACACTCATACACTGATTACAGGCAATTTGGGAATTCACCTAATCAGCATGTCCTTGGACTGCTGGAGGAAACCCATGCACACAGACTCAGACCCTGGAGGTGCAAGGCCACAGTGCTAGTTATTAGATAAATTCATTTGTTTGTCGTTATTTAACTTATCTACACTACCTTGCTTTAAACACTGCCCAAACACCTCTTTTTAATGAAAATCACTATACAGTCATTTTCATTAGAACCCCTTTTTTGGTTACAGCCATGGCATTGTTCTAAGCTTATGCAATGTCACAACATTTATTTCCCATTAATTTCTCTCCAAGATTTTGTATTGATGATGAAAGAGTCGGGTCGCTGCGTAAAGCCTTCTCTAGCACATCTCAAAGATTCTCAGTGGGGATAAGGTCTGGACTCTGTGGTGGCCAATCCATGTGTGAAAATGATTTTTTATGCTCCTCCAACCATGCTTTCACAATTTACTCTCAGTGAATCCTGGCATCGTCACCTTGGAGTATGCCCAGGTCGCCAGGGGAGAAAAAAAATCCATTAACAGAAACACTTGTTTATTCAGTATATTCAGGTAGTCAGCTAACCTCATTTTTGGGGCACATAATGTTGCTGAACCTACACCTGACCAACAGAAGCCAGAACATCCGGACTCATCTGACCAAATGACCTTTTTCCAATGCTTCATAGTCTGTACTTTATTCTCCCTGGAAAATTGAAGCCTTACTGATAACTGGTTTTCTTAAGACCAAACAGCTATTTAGGCCCAATCTTTTGTGTTCTCTTCACATTGTGCTTTGTCAACATACTTTAATTTAGCCTGTTAGCCTGATCTGCGTTTCTTTGAAATGTGGGAGGAAACCAGAGTGCCTGGAGTAAACCTAACAAGCAGAGGGAGAACATGCAAACTCCACACACAAATCACTAACCACTACACCACTGTGCTGTCTCAATATAATTCACTCCTACAATAAATTTATGAAATCCTTATTTATTTACTTCCTTGTTTATTTCAGTTTTAATCTGTTAAGTCAACGTTTCCAAGATATATGTGGATCATTTATATATTTGCATTTTCTTAAACCCTATTTGTCATCTAATATGTCCCGGGTAATCCCATTTTTCTTGTAGTGTACTGAGATTTTTGGGAATAGACAGTTGGGTGAAAGTTTAGCGTGGTAAAGTGCTGAGAATGGCTGAGTCGCAACTATTTCCTTCTCTTTGTAGGAGTGCACACACACACACACACACACACACACACACACACACACACACACACACACACACACACACACACACACACTACATAGTAGACTCCACATTGAGTAGGGAGCGATTTGAAATGCGCAGCTTTTACAGACAGCACGGTTATAAAGCAAAGTTCGCGATGACGTCAGAGATCCTGTGTTTCTGAAAACACAGTATGGCTGACGGCACAGAGGCGTCTCAGGAGTTAGGGTAAGAGCGGTATAACTGCTTTATAATAACCTTATAAACCGAAGAATGTGGAGTAAAACATTTTTAATGTATTACTATATTTTCGGGATTTATAATGGTTATATTTAAAGCTGTCAGTTAAACTTTAGGCAGGCTCTCTGGTTATCCGTGTTTCTAGACAGACACCTGTCTGATTCTAAACCGCCTCATACACCCCAGATTAGGGACCTACCTGTGGTCTGAAATAATAATGTCTAATCTACTACTATGTAGTGCACTTTGGCTTAATTAGGAAGCCATTTTGAACTCGGTTCTAGATCTTGAGTTTCTAATGAACCGACTTGGATTTTACTCTGTTTAAAAAGTACCTGTGCATTTATTAGGCTTTGCTACACGGAGTTTAACCTTTAAATGACAAATATGAAATGGATATGGACTTCATGATCTAACAAACGATGTAAGATAATTTCTTTTTATTAATTAACAGCACAAAAACTCTAAAAACCTCACATTGTCTTGGCTTCAGACTGGCACATCGTGCTCTGGTGTTTCTGCATATTCACACTCTTTTCTACAGTCTTATCAAATTCCTGGACGCAGCTCTGAGGTAAATCGTAAACCCCATAGGTGTCAATGCTGTCAAACCTTTTGCTTGATGGACTAGTGCATGACCTCATGTAGTCCTGCATCATAGTACGTCCTTTTGCCATTTCACACTACTTCATGTCCACGTTGACTGGTGTCTCACTGTCACTCTTCCTTACACATGGTGGACTGTGATCCATACACTCATCCTGATAAGATCTAGTCCATTCACCACTCTGTCTAAAGTTCAGTCCTCCTTTTCTTGGGTGTTGTTTTGTTCTGGTGTCTGTCGGCATCTTTCGGTTGTTTCATAAAGCTTGTGTGTGTGTGTGTGTGTGTGTGTGTGTGTGTGTGTGTGTGTGTGTGTGTGTGTGTGTGTGTGTGTTCATGTATATCCCATATGTTTATGTATGTCCCAATGCTGTAACCTGTAAAGTATACAAATGCTTTACTAAAGCAATAGTCCTAAACATTGATATGAAACATGTTGCAGGTCATGGGGGATCAGCAGCTGGCTGCCTTCATGGTGCCCGACATCTCAGGGCAAACTGGAAGAGGCGGAGGAGAGGATGCTGCAGCGTGAGTGGTGACCATTTTCCAAAACTCTAAAGTACTTAATACCTACTTGTCATTAGGGCTGCACGATTAATCTGAAAAAAAAAAAAGGAATCACGATTTTGATTAAAGCATCTCATTTCTGAATGACGCCAATTTGCATTTATTTCCCTGCATTCACATCACGCTCCATTCACATCTTCACTTATTTACTATGTTGTATCAGTCACACTCATTGGTCACAGTCACATAGTGTAAAAACAAAAAACATTATTAATTCCCCAATCAGGTCAGAGATTAGAAAATTATTCAGTAACAACTCACTTCTCATCTCGCTTCCTCATTTACAATGCCAATATCACAACACTTACTTGCTCAATTTCCATTTTGTTTCCTTCTGTTCCTGCATTTAGCAGATAGTATATGCTTTATCATAGCAAGTGTTAGAATATATTTTTATTTTTATCAGAATAAAGTAATGGCTTCACACACACTAAAAACTTACAAACTACTGTCCAAGCAAAGACAGACATGTACAATGGCAATTTACTGTATTAGGTAAATAAACCTGCCTCTTGGATTCTAGCTGTTACACAGAGACTCTGAGAGCAGAGCGAATAATACAGAGAAGTATATTAGAGGCATGTTAAGAGAAATTCTACACTGTAAACTATGTAATTAATTTCAAACTACCAAACAAAGTGTGTGACATTTACCTTATGTTGAAAAAATAATAATGATATACAGAAAACTAACACATGTGGTGAAGTACTGTAGTTGAATGAGAGTCCAAAAAGCACATGTGCTTTTTAAGGGCTCTAAAATTAGGAAAATGTACTTTCATTTTCATTTTTTTAATCAGTTGAAAGTCCTGTGTATACTGCAAATTTTTTTTTAAAAAGTTAAAATTTTTAAAACTTGAATGCAGTGATTGTTTTGGTTGAAAAAATGAAAATAGTGTGACAGAATCATGATCTTAATTGCCATGGAGAAAAATTGCAATTCACATTTTAGCAAGAATTGTGCATGCCAGTATATTCCTGATTTTGCATTTCTTCTATACTCACATGCCTAAAAGGGAATGCAAACAACCAAGCATCCTTACCTTATCTGACAACTTTTGTATCTTCCACCTGTTCACATTCTGTTACAGTAGATCATGTTTGCGAGACAGCAAGATGTGCCGTGATCAGTGTGTGTAAGCCACTCAGTTGCCAGTGATAAAACTAAAGTCAAAACTTTGTTCAGAACCTAGGAATGAGATCGTTCATTTATTAGATCCCCCTCCCTCTGCTTCTACTGCTGCTTGATTAAAATCATGAAGAAACAGGATTCTGCATTTAATCCCACTGATAATGTGCATATTATATTTAATTGGGTAATGGTATGTTGTGTCATTATAGTGATTATGGTGTAATTGGGCCCTAATTTTTGACCACCTTTTTAATTAGATTTTAAAAAATTAAGAAAAGTTCTTCTGCCAAAAGGATCTGTCATTGCTGGCAGGAGATTTAGCTTGTGCTACCCACAGATATTGGAGGTAGCTCTGGAGACATAATCTTAAATTATCTGTAATTACACATAATGACTGCATATTACCAATTAAGCAGGTCTAAACAGAGAGTACTTCTGCTTTTTTTGTAACCTTTCACTCTCTCTTGTTTTCACATCTATTAGCCATCCAAAGCAAGTTCTCCAAGCAGTATGTCCACATCTCCAATGACAACAAGCTGTGGACGCTGGTGTTCAATGACCGTGTGGAGCGTCAGACTCCGCTGGTGCTGCTGCATGGTTTTGGTGGTGGAGTTGGTCTCTGGGCTATGAACCTGGACGCTCTGTCCCAGCAGAGGCCTGTGTATGCTCTTGATTTGCTTGGCTTTGGTCAGAGTAGCAGGCCTGATTTCAGTGCCAATGCCCAGGAGGCTGAAACACAGTTTGTGGAGTCCATTGAGGAGTGGAGGGAAAAACTAGGCCTGAAGAGTGTAATCCTGCTGGGACACAACTTGGGAGGATACCTGGCAGCAGCCTACTCACTTAAATACCCTTCCAGGTTGGCAATTAAGATTCATTGCATCACTTTGTGTTATCTTTAAACAACGATTCATCTCGTTTATCAATCCTCAGTCATAAGTAACGCAGCAGTTACTTTTAGCAAAGTTTTTTTAGTAAGCCAAACTGGAATAATATTCTAGACATACAGTGGAACCTTGCATTGCAAGTAACTTTGTATGCAAGCATTTGCAAGACGAGCAAAAATTAAAAATAAATTTTAGCTTGATAAATAAGCGAGGTCTTGACATACTAGTAGTAAGCATGCGCCTTGCCTACCAAGCGTCACATGTTCACAACTGAGCCAATGGTTCTTCTCTCTCTCACGCTGCAGGATTGTGGGTAATCATCTCCCATGCTCGGTCTCAGTGCGCGTGCGTCATTCGTATAGTCAACATCTGTGTACTGTTTATTATAACATTGTGACCACGTGTGTGTGCGCGCAGATAAAGCAAAAGCAAGTGTCATCAGAAAGGTTCCTTGTTAAAGATCCAGTTTCCAGAGTCTCTCTCTCTCTGTCAGAGAGCAGTAATTCCGTTAATGAATCACAAACACACACACTGGAACAGAAACACTGCTCTGTCGGGATTCTTTTCAAAGGTAAAGTGCAGGTTCATTTATTTTATTTGTACATTTTATACATTTTTTATACATTTTATACATTTTTTTTCTATACATTTTCTATTAATTATTTTTGGGTTGTGGAACGGATTATTGGAGTTTCCATTATTTCTTATGTGGAAATTTGACATATGAGTGTTTCCATATACAAGCCTGCTTCTGGAACAAATGTTGCTTGCAATCCACGGTTTAACTTTATTTACCATCATTTCAGAAACTGTGGCATTTCTCTGCCTTCTCACCTTCATACAGTACCTGCCTACTTGTATAATTCCTGTGTACAGTGTGTGATTTTCTGTGGCCAATCCAAACCTGGTTTGTACCCGTTTTAACACTTACTGTAGGTAGTTAGGTGTGCACATGCCTATGTTAAAAAATACAAGTTATGCAATAATGATGCATATAAAACTCAGCGAAGGCTGAAAACAATGAATGACTGAAATGTGAAAGAGTGTCTTCTAATTGTGGTGAGTGTAAAATCTTTGAGGGATCTTTGAGACAGTGGCTTTTCCTTTTATAGAGAAAATTTTCATTTCTTTTTCATCCTAATTGAATGGCTAGACTTCAAAAGTTTGGACATACCTTATAAGTCCATGGTCTTTCTTGATTTCTTTTTTTCTTTTTTTTTTCTTTTTTTTTCCATATGTGTTATTTAATAATAAAAAAGCCAGTACTATTCAAAACATTGACTTAGAAGGTATGTCCAAACCTTTTTATTATATACAGTATATTTTTACACCTATATATGAATTAGTCTTTCGGTAATAGATGGCTATGGATGGCACTTTTTGTGTAAATTCATGTCTGAACAGTTTACATACACACAATACATACAGTTATATCCAGCTTGATAAATGAGGCCTAGTAGTATTTTGCAGTATCTTGCAAATAACATCAGAGCACTGTGTTATCACGTTAAAAAAAAAGATGCTTTTGGGAGAACTGTGTTCTAATCAATAAATGTCAGTGTGAGATGTAATTTAACCTGCCTTAAATTAGCTTTGCTATTCTATTTGTTAAGCATTCTCATAAGCTTGCTGTGATGCTGTAGGTGTAATTAAGGTGTTGACTTTTTTCTCAAGTTGTTTTTTTCACCTCCACGTCTTCCTTGCACTCTTTTTCTCTTTTTTAGAAGAGATTTAACCGTATCCTCAGTGTTTATTAATATGTTATTGTAGTTCAGACGTAACTTTATTCGGCCTGGTCTGTTTAGTCTTGTATTTTTTAAGCTTACTACAAATGGATTGCTACACAGAATAGCAATGTTGGGCATGAGTTTAATACAGTCATGCCTCGTGATTTTTCTGGTGATAATTGTGAATTTGCGTACAAATTCAGTTAATGTCGTGTTTATTTCACGTTATTCAGAGTAAAACACCTGATCCTGGTGGAGCCATGGGGTTTTCCAGAGTGTCCGGAGGCTGGGGAACAGGACGGAACATTTCCTGTGTGGATTAAAGCCCTCGGGGCTGTTCTCAGCCCCTTCAACCCACTGGCTGGCCTTCGTCTTGCAGGACCACTTGGTAGGATAAGAAAGAAAAGTCTGGCTCATATGTATTACACCTCAAGCAACTGCTTGTTAGTTTATTTTACTTGTTTACAGACCTGAAAAAATGTACATGTTTTGTTTGGACTCTTTAAACTCTGCCTTGCTGAGTACAATGCTGCAAGTGATCATTCAAAATTATGTCAAGAGAGCAGTCTTATTAACCCTCATTAAAAATGGCCAATGATCCAATCAGCTTATGAATAAAGAAACCTGTCATTGTAGTAATGCAATGAAATTTGTTTGCGTGGTAGCTCTCAGAGACCACCAGCAATAAATAAAATCTAAGAATGAACAAAAAAGATAATTGCACTAAAATATAAATATAACAATATATACAATGGAGTATATGAGCAGTGGGATGGTTCAAACAGTGCAGTGCGAACATGTATTGTCTGAACAGAGAAAGTATTGCACAAATTATAATAATAATAATACATGTAAAGTGCTCGGTGCATAAGCAGCAATATGAGGAAGAAAGGAAAACGGGTGGGTAGACAGCTTAATTCGTTGCCGTTTTTGGTTTTCTGTAATGTACAGAATCTGTAACGATAGACAGTTGCGTAGGTGTTTTAAACACTTCAATAGTATCTGACAACCCCTGGAAGAGCCATTAATTTTCCCCATCACACATGCATAGTACTTTGGCCATTGCTCACATTTCCCTTGCATTTTGTTAAGATAACTGGATAAAAGTATTTGTTAACATGAGATTAAATCTCAGTACACCAGAGCCAATATCGGACTGCTTGCTTCACATCTGAAACTCTGGCCTTCCAAGAACTCCTAAACTCTAAACATGTGGAAATGGCTTGGAGTGAGGTCAGGACTGTAAGGGGGATGTGGCGATAACTCCCAGCTGAGTTCCGGTAATGTGCAAGCAGTGCAGTGAGCAGCATGAGTTCATGCAATGTCGTGCAAAAACAGAACGCCTTTAGTTATCAAACCAGGCCATTTTTTCCTGAGTGTGCCCCACTTGAGACGGTCACAGTCGCTGAATGTTCAGGGGAACAACTGTAATGGGCTCCGAACCACCTCACCAAGGATCGCCATTCACAGATGTACCACCTGCTTTAAAACGTTTGCACCATTAAATTTTTTTTACTGCAGCTGAGAATCTACTGTAGTCTTCTGTAAATGCCAATCAATTTTACACCTTCATTCAAAAAAAATTTCATCACAAGTCTAGGTTTGACCTGAATGCCCCTCGTATTTAATTAACATTAAACGAGGAAGGCAAGGAAACAATGAATTAGGCATTGCACATGAATAGCTGAAATGTTATTTTGCACCATAATAATATTAAATTATCTCACCATTTAGGTCCAGGTCTAGTGCAGATTGTGCGGCCTGACTTTAAAAAGAAATATTCTGCCATGTTTAATGACAACACAGTCGCAGAGTACATCTACCATCTTAACGTCCAAAGCCCAAGGTGTGTTTATTTATTTATTTCATTCTTTATTTAAGTCCGTCTTTAACCTGTTCCTCTTTTTTGCTCTCAGGTACACAAAATACGTCTTATGTTTTTTTATTAGTTTCAGTTAAAATTTGATAAAATTGTGATTTTTGTTTTTAATAATAATAATAATAATAATCCCCTAATAACTGACTTCTTATTTGTAGTGGGGAAACAGCATTCAAAAACATGACCATTTCCTACGGATGGGCCAAGCGGCCTATGCTGCAGCGTGTTGGCCTGATTCACAGTGACATTCCCATTACCGTGATCTATGGGTCACGCTCCAGCATAGATGGCCACTCCGGCAATTCAATCAAAGAAATGAGGCCAAATTCCCACGTGGAGCTAATCGTGAGTTCTACATTGAGCATTGAGATTTACCACAATTGTTTGTTTGTTAAGAACTGACCTGAATCTAGGATTTCCCTGGATTTTCCATAAGATTTATGTATGATACAAAGACAAAGATAGTAAAGTAGTAACAAATGTGTTATTAAAGAGGCATAAAGCGACATAAGAGGAATATTTATATCAGGGAAGAATTTAGTCAATTGTTAAAGCTTATATTTCATTCTCAGAATATTTCTTGTGATCACTGAATTAGTAAACAATAGTCCGTCATTCTCGTCTCACTTGTCTATGTCTGGTGTCTAGGCCATACGAGGAGCAGGACACTATGTATTTGCTGACCAACCAGAAGACTTCAACAACAGGTTGCTCCATGTGTGTGAAACAGTGAACTGAAGGGTGATGAGGAATGATAGCCTTTTTAAGTTTATTTGACTTTATTTTATTTTTTATATTTCCTCATATTATAAGCTTAAAGAGCTGGCTAGAGTGCCTGTGTAATTCTGTTTGTATTTGCATGCCGCAGTGCAGTGCAGCACTTATCACTACAGCATGTCCTTCACCAGACCCACATTTTGCACACTGCAGGTTTGCTGATAACTGGAAAAAAAAAAACACTGTCAAACTCATTCAGAGATTAGTATTTTGATTGATGTCGACTGTGTATTCAACATATCTGCTAATCTCTGTTTGAGCTAGTACATGGTTTTAACTGGAAATAAAGGGGCAAAAATATGCACAATAATTATTCTCTAGGTTATGTTTAACAGCATGCTGAGTTAATTGTGGAGTTGTAGTATTATGCAGTTATAGGGTATAAATCGCATCAAAATGTAACTTTTTATTAACCCATTAATACAGGCTTGGGAACAACTAATAGAATTTAATTCATTTCACTAAAACTTGAACTCTTAAAATAACAAACCTATCTCAATAATGACCACTAAGTGTCCGATTCTATCCAAATTCAGCATATGTAAGATGTTCTAATATTTAGGACATGTTACCCCTTTCTACCTCAATGAGTAACATGACTTCTGCCACTATGAAGAAGGAGCAGTGTTTACTCCATGTGTTTTGTGCAGTCTATGAGAAGTGTTATTTGTATTATGTTTGGTACACAACTGAGGTAGAGAGTTTTTGCAATACAATGATTATGTAATTCTCAGTGTATGTATGTTTCTGTGTTAACTGATCGATTTTAATGTACGTGTTTAAATTAACTGCAAGTGCCAATGAGAGAGTAAATCCTACAGTAATTACTGTACTAAATTCCCAGTAAATTATGTCTTTGAAGATTATCTTTGTGTGTGTGTGGTTGTAGATATGTTTATTTACTACTTATATAATAATTAGCATATTTGTTTTTTTCCTCATTGTCCGTTTATCTCAGACAAGTATACAGCTTGTGTTCTACACTCATCTGGATTATTGAAGGAAAATAGGAGCAAAAATGTTTTACGCATATGGTTGCTTGTTTAAACATTCTGTACGTAATGAGTTATTTTAGTTGATTGTGAACTGAAGGCTACAATAAAGTATAATCAAGCAGTAAGGCAAATCTAGGGCTATAATCGGTTTAAGTACTGCATTGTATTGTATATAGTCAATTCTCATTTTGAGAATGCACTGCTTTGGCGGTGATCTTAGTGTCCCAGTATATCCATTTTCCTCGTCCTCATCCTTTAGCTTTAGATCAGGAATCTGCAATTATTATCCAGTATACAATAAATGTATTTTAGCCTTTTGTTGCACTTCTATAAATATCACCCATTTATACAGAGGAATACATTTCCTCACTCTCGCCACAAGAGGGCAGAAGTACACATTGCATGCGCATCCCTGGCCCTGCACCTGCAGCATGTACCAGTTAAACCATGGATATGACTGTGTTACTTTAGTCTTACAGCTCCCAGCCACACACATGGGAAAAACCTTCATTGGTTAAAATTCCCATTTTGTCTATAAATATCTTTTTTTTTTTTTTTTTGGTTTTACATATATTTTAAAATAATTACGTTTATGAGATTAGGAAAATGCCATCAAAATACATTAATACTGTAGCTTTCATGCACAGCTTTCCTGCAGTTATTTGATTTGATGTGAATGGTTTTAAAAGCTGTGGATAGGTATATATAAAATGTATGTGCATTTAGACCGCACCGGTTTTCCTAACCTGATGGGAGTTGCAAGACAAAAGACAAGAGAGTCACGACAACGATGGCTGATGCTCGAATCCTTTTTCTCTTGCAGTACAGTACTAAGGAGATATGAATAACCTCTCTCTCTCTCTCTCTCTCTCTCTCTCTCTCTCTCTCTATTTATCTATATATCTCTCACTTTCTCATACACACAAAACCTGGGTGGGTTCTAGTCCAAGAGTTCTATATGAAAGCAAATGATAGGAATGAAGACTTTTGCACATGTCCTGCTAATCAGGTTTATGCTAGCAGAAGGTCAAACAATTTTTATTTTTAGCTAGAAAGTGTAAAAGATTTCAGGTCCATTACAGAAGGTGTAGAATGAGAGCCCTCTCCATTCTCGTGCACACTGCCACCTATCTTTATCATAAGACAGTGTGAGTGGGTGTATATACTGTATTAAAAAGAAGAAGAAAAAAACCCAACTGTGAGTGTTATGTGTATGTGTATATGTCCTGAGTGTTCAAGTTTCTTTGTTTGGTACATCATCTGATCTTCTCACAAGTCACCTTTTGGTCCTGACACAGTGAAAAACAGAGATATGTAACACCGTAGGCGATTTAGCAGTTTGGTGTAGACTGCAGTGTGTGTTACAGCTTGGTGTATAGAATGTGAAGGCGACAGGGTCGATGGTGGAGGACTAGAGCCCTATGGGTCGTCTTGACATCAGGCCAGGGGAGGTCTCCGCACAACCCTCAGTCGACTGAGCTCTTCCACGTTGCTAGGAGACCAGCACAGCGCCTATATTAGATTTAATTTATTAAATTCCCCCTCACTCTGGTGCTTTTTTACAATCTCTCTCTCTCTCTCTCTCTCTCTCTCTCTCTCTCTCTCTCTCTCTCTCTCTCCTCTTTCCATGTCCCTGTCTCTTCCTATCTGGAGATAAGAGAAGCAGGCATGCACCGGCATTGCAGCATGACTCAACTCTTAGTGTATCCATGTGCAGGTTTTCAGACAGTTGTGGGGTGTGACAGGCAGTTAAACACTGTGCAGTAATGACAGCACTGCACATACGGCATGTGTCATAATGACCTCATGTGTGCAGCACACTGTCATTGACTAGACTGCTTTCTTTTCTTCTTCTTTTTTTTTTTAGTGAAGAAGGTCAGTGGCTTCCACTTTCCAAATGTATCTCTTAATAAATCTTTAAATAGCTAGCCTTTCATTACCTGGTAGAAATTCACAAGTTCACAATAGTGAATTAGCTTTAGAGCTGGAAAACCATTAACCAGTAACTAGTCCTTCTCTCTTGGCATTATTAATAGAATTAGTTTAGGCATTATGGAACTTTTTGTTATTTTTGTGCAAACGGTGATGCATCTCTTGGAATTTTCATTATATATTTCTGAAATCCTATTTAATATTCTCCCAATAATAGAAATAGAAATGTATGCACATGAAAGTAAACAGTCGTAATCTGTCTCAACCTGAATCCACTCTAATTATCTCCTGTATACTGTAGCTAACTGAATCACCATTTATTAACACCTTTTAAAGAGAAGTGAGTATCAAGTCAAGACAAGCCCTATTCTGCCTGTTTTAATGCATGCAATCTGTAAGGTATTCATTTATCGTTCCAGTTATGGACTCAGAAAGAGCTGTAGGTCTGAGTAATGCATTAGCAAGCAAGTAGGAGAGATTATCATCTCAACTATGATCTCAACACTCTCAGAGGCCACGTCCGTCTTTGCATCATCTTCTAAAAGTTGATGATGTCAGTTTCAAACAAGGTAGGAAGTTTGTAGTGAGTAATGCTGTTTGCAGAACTTAATCATGATCATGGAAGAAGTTATCAGTGGAGAAGCTAGAGGGTAATAACTACAGAGTGAAACATTTCATATATTTATTTCAATTGAATATTTCTAAAACAAACTGCATACAGTAGGAAATATGTACTGTAGGAAAGAAAAATCCTTCTGTCTTAAAGGACACCTCCTGGACATTTCCATTTATTTCCATTTAAATTTATCTCTATTTTGGCCATTTGTACAGATACGTTTTAAAAAAAATATTTTTTATATATATTTTTTAAAAATATTTCTTATATATCATTTGTACAGATAAGTTATTTATTTTTTTTAAATAGTTTTTTCCCCTTTATTTCTTATATATCATTTGTATAGATAACTTTTATTTATTTATTTCTTAAATATTTTTTAAAATATTTTTATATTTTCTACAAGCTATGTCCTACAGTATAGCTAACCTTATTCCTATTTTATTCCACTGTTTATTTCTTGCTCATTGTTTTTATATTTTTAAGGTCACGGGCGGTCGTTTAAGCATTTCACTACATTTTGTACTGTGTATGACTGTGTATGTGATAAATAAAATTTGAATTTGAATTTAAAGGAAACATAATCTTGGTTTTATTTACAGTACAACATTCTTATATGTTTATAAGCTTAATATACATGAATACTCAATTATCATATTAAGATGTAGGATCATGTGCACCCAATGCTCATCTATACCCGTGGGGACCAAAAGCCAAACTGCCTGGCACAAATTTTCTAAAAAAAAGTTGATAGCAAGACATTCAAACACTCAGTGCCTCACAACCTGCTGCGCAGACAAAGAGCTTAAGGTTCTTGATCATCACACATCATTGTTGACATCATGTAGTTGACATCATCCTTAGCTGAGGCACCACCTTGCAACTTACAGCACTTAAAGGATCTACTGCTAATGTCCTGGTGCCAGACACCAGAGCACACCGTCAGAGGTCTTGTGGAGTCATGCCCCAGGGGGTCAGAGCTGTTTGGATGGCACAAGGGAAACGTTAACACTATATTCAGCTTAATGTTTTATGATTTAGATGTTAGGGTCGATTGGTGTACAGTATATGTACAGTATATAGGCCATTTAGAAATTGAGCTTGCTGTAACCAGCACCACGGTATCAGTCTCAGGTTGCATTAGTCTTCAGGTTTTTCTGTCAGAATAAATAATGGTGCCTTCATGTAGGCGCGTGCATTTGTGTGCTTATGTTTTACTGGTTGTGAATGTACACTTATTCTCACGAACTGGGTTTGCCGTTATGACTGTGAAACTGCTGACTGCTCAGGTGGGCCAAAAGTACAACAGTCGCCATGGTGACCAGAACCTGACGATTCCAGATGGTCCAACACTCAGCCGGGCTAAACCACAGTGCAGGGGAGTTAAGCTCCGATTTGTTTTAAAGCTTACACGTACTGTACAGACCAGACCAAATGCTCACTTCGTGTGGAGCAATGGATGAACGGTAGTCGGCCTGCTTTTGTGATAAGCCAAACTTTAGCCGCGCTAGAAGTGCACAAAGCTCTAAAATTGCGTATTAGGAGTAGCAGCGCTGCCGTATATGATTAATATGTAAATGGGAAGCACTGAGGCAGATTTGTGCCTCGTCTATTTTAAAGTAGCTTTCTCAGCAGGTTTCCATCTTTCTGCCTTTTTTTATTTAAAGTAGAGTGTCTGGGCCTTACTGCCGTTTAGGCAGACAGCTCTGGCAGCTGCTTCTGAATCTGAAGGAGAGTGAGTGTGTGAGAGATATGTAGTGTGTGCCTGTATGCCTGTTTATCCTACTAGCTTTGCTGACCCCACAGTATGAGGTGGACGCTGGTCCGTCTCCCCTTGAATACCCCCGCTGACTGACGTGACCCAAGATCTGTGAGTGTATGTCTGTCTACATTTGCAAACCTAAATACTTCTTCTGATGTCTGACAGAGAGAGAGAGAGAGAGGGAGAGAGAGAGAGAGTGCGTGGGCAAGAAACAAGTATGTTCCTGCCAAGCCAGCACTAATAGTCCTAATGCTTCCTGAGGAGTTGCCCAGTGCTGCATTAGGCCTGGATGGGCTCATTGATTTAGAGCTAAGAGCTTCAGCCTGGCCCAGCCTCCACCCTCCTAAACCCACCCAGCTTCCTGTCCCAGACCTCGCCTCTTATCTCCCCAATGCAATTATAGCACAGCCAAGTGCACTTTCAGGAAGGGGGCGCAGCAATAAGGGCTCAACTCGCCCCTCATTCCTGCTGGAGCCATAGATAGCCACAGCGGGCGGGGGAAATGGATGCACTGCTGCCTTACTGCGGCTGGAAAATGCATCGATGAGCAAGCACTGATCAGCAGGAGGGGCTGCATAAAAGGAGGAATAGTGAGAGAGAAAGAGAGTCGGACAATTTAAAGGAAGAGAGTAAAATATGCAGTAAAGATGTAGATCAGAGCTAGGAACTAAGATGAGGGATATGATGATGATGATGATGATGATGATGATGATGATGATGATGAAAAATAAACATCGTGATGGACGAGCTTAATTCATCTCATTTTCACCCCACTCTTGATGACTGCATTCGTTTGTGCGGTTGATTTTATTATTTTTTTCATTATCGCACATTGATCAATAATATGCGGGTGCTGACAATTGCACTGCAAGCTTTTTCACTAAGAACTTGTGTAGCTCTAATGTATATCAGTAATAAGTGTTTGTATATACATATAAAACTATGTAAGGTTCTGCGGAAAACAAACAAACAAACAAACAAAAAAAACCTGCTACATGATTTAAGCAAAAATTAAAAAAGAATATTATAAATAATGTTTGTAAGACACTTACTTACTCGTATTGTACACATAAGCATGCTTGCATAAGCATTTTTATACTTGAACTTTTCGACACGTAACCGAAAACCGAACCGGACTTAACTGGGGTCATAATTATTGAGTCTGAAAAACCTAAAAGCTCATAATACTAAAGTGGATGGAAATAATTATCATTTGCAAAATAATTTTTAAAAATGCCAAACCACTGGTTACATAAATATTCACCCCCCATTAGTACGAAATCACATAATTAACTGAAAGGAGGTCACCTGTGTGTGTGAATAAAGGGTCACATGATCCAATGCATGAAACAGAGCTACAATAGTATAATTAATTCCTTTTAGGTTTATATCGTGATCTCTCTGATAACAATGCTCTCCTGAAGCCTGATGCATTTAAGACATGTATTATATAAAGTCATTCTTCCACCAGTCCACTATGACACGACACACTAAATTAAAACACACACACACACACACACACACACACACACACACACACACACACACACACACACACACACAGGGTGTGAATAAGTTCTTCGACTTGTAGGATTTAGGTCTAAATTTAAGAGATGCTTATTTATCTATCTGACAGATGAGAAGAGAGAAGAGCAGACCGCCATTTGTTGTGTTCTGTCAATACTTTAGCTCTTCACTGTCTTCTCCCCTGACTGCAGGCCAAATGCTTTAAATTAACCGCAGCAGGCTTTCAGAAATGCAGAATAAAAACCATATCAGAGGAATAAAGAGGGGAAAAGGAAGAGTAAAGATGAGACTGAGCAGTGTGTGTGCTTAAAGAGCATG
Source organism: Clarias macrocephalus (assembly GCA_011419295.1). Classification (NCBI taxonomy): domain Eukaryota; kingdom Metazoa; phylum Chordata; class Actinopteri; order Siluriformes; family Clariidae; genus Clarias; species Clarias macrocephalus. The sequence continues at coordinate 2,305 of JAAGKR010003396.1, read as the reverse complement.
TCTTCCTGAATCTTTGTATTTGCCTCCGCTTCCTGTAAAAGCCAGCCATCTCTGCAATCAATAGTTCCATAATTCCACTCCAATTATTGCAGTTTACTTTCTGTAGCAGCGGTAAAGAAAGGGAAGAAACTGAAAAAAATTGCATCTAGCTAGGCCAGCTGCTGTGGCGCAAGTGAAGTAAGAAAAGAGCTAATAAAGATGAGATCTTTAACTTGTCGTGAAATTCCAGTAGCCATGATAAAGGTTAAATATAGGCTATAGGACAAACAGAGCGAGAGTGTGTTCTTTGTGATTTTCATGATCAGTCATGGTGTTCAGGTGGTCTACTGATTTAACTGTGTTAAATTAATATTTGCCAGGTATTGCATGGGAAGAAATTGCATTTGCTGAGAATTATATATATATATATATTTTTTTTTTTTCCCCTCTTTTATTTTGTGGCATAATATTTCCGAGATTTATTATTTGAATTCCTTTTTAGTAAATTCTCAAGAAGAAGTACTATTTCAAACAATGATATACTGCCTGGACAAAACAAACCAAAAAAACCCGCTGCACACTCTGTTTCACTGAATCACCTTTAGTGTTGATTACAGCACACAATGTGTTGGCCAGTTCATGTGAAATATGTCTGTGTCGTCAGGGAAGAAAATCTCCATCGATGTGATAACTTGGCCATTCAGTACGTTAAGGTCTTGAGCTGACTTCATTTTATTTCCACATAACATTGCTGAGCCCTGACCTGACCAACTAAAGCGACTCCAGATCATACCACTGCCTCCAGAGTCTTGTACAGTGACCACTATGCATGATCCCTTCTTAGCCTACCACACTCATCGCTCGGGAATAGAATGATTTAAATGTTTAAATGATCAGTGATCACAGTCATTCATTATTTTTTTCATGACCAATTTCTCTCTTAATGTTAAAGTGGTTCAGCACTATCCTTCTATCCTTTAAATAATGTGTGGGACAGTTCTGAATGGACTTCCAGTGATTTTAGCAATATCTCCTTAGTTGTTTTCTTTGCTTGATACAGGCCAATACTGTATTGACCTTTTGGAAATACAGTAACATCTTTTCCATGACCAGGGGATACGTCTTCTGACTTGGGATATGACTTTTGACATGGGTTATGTCTTCTGGTGTATCTATTCAGGACAGGGGTAGCTCAGTGGTTAAGGTTTTGGACTGCTGTTTGGAAGGTTTTGGGATCAAACCCCGCCACCACCAAGTTGCCACTGTTGGGCCCTCGAGCAAGGCCCTTAACCCTCACCTGCTCAGACATGATAAAAATGTACAGTAAATCGCTCTGGATGAGCACGTCTGCCGAAATGTAAACGTAACGTGTAAATGTCGCTGCCTCAGTTAGGGTTATAAAATGATGTAAAGGACAACTTTTGACAAAATTATATTTATTTTCTTCAATAAACAATCAAAAATTTTTTTTTATAAAATCGCATTTCTGAAATATATTTTAAAACTGCTCATAATTGCCATTGTGGTTTTGACCAAACAAGAGGGTGAACAAATGTACTGTAAAAAGATTTAATTATCCATCACCATGGGCAAAACCAAGACACTTTCTAAACAATAGTCTGGTAATGATAATTATACACAGGTAGCTGAAAATACAGTTAAACCAAATCAAGCCTACAATTACAATCGTATTGAAAACCTCTGATCTGAATTGAAGAGGACATTTTACATCCTAACCTAAGAATATGAAACGATTTGAAAGCGAGGCGTGGTTTGAAGACCATCTACAAATGTCATCAACCTTATGGATATTACTGGAAGAGATTCATTGCTGATTTTCTGTTCAGCAAATATTAATTGTGAGGGTGCCAATAATTCAGGAACTTGCTGTACCACTCCATGATGTCTGAAAGTCAGTGGGCTATTTGCTCAGACCTGGCGCCATTCCAGTCGTCAGTAGATTAGGAAGGTGGTAAATGCTCTTTGGAAGAAATGCTGCAGGGCATGTTGGGGATGAATATACCATCCTGTCTATTCTACACTAATGGCATCAGAGGAAATCTGATTTCTAGATATCGCTCTCTGTGTGAGAGTGTGTGTGTGTGTGTGTGTGTGTGTGTGTGTGTGTGTGTGTGTGTGTGTGTGTGTGTGTGTGTGTGAGAGAGAGAGAGAGAGAGAGAGAGAGAGTACAAATCTGCACTAATAGCTTTATGAGTGAGGTGGCTCAAGTCTTAGACCTTCATAGCCTCTAAAAGCCTATATGCTTTTTACACACCCGCACACACACACACACACACACACACACACACACACACACACACACACA
>JAAGKR010003395.1:30515-75401 GCA_011419295.1 Clarias macrocephalus | reverse complement strand
GTGTCTCTTTGCTTTTGTCCCCCCCCATGTGTCTCTAACACAAACCTAGCAGCTGTAACTACACACAGGACTGCTGGTCTGGAAAATTGATCAGCAATCTGAACTCCTTCTTTCTTCCCCAATCTTTTGTCTGTTCTCGTGCAGGTAGAGCAGAATGCAGACTTCAGGGCACCGGCTGCGGGATGTGGAGCAGCACCACCCGCTGCTGTCCGGCGGCGAGGAGGAGGTGTCCGCAGGCCGCATCTGGTTCATCCAGGATGGCTGCGGCATGGTGTGCGCGTCCATGACCTGGTTCCTAGTGATGTATGCGGAATTCGTGGTGAACTTCGTCATGCTTCTGCCCTCCAAAAACTTCTGGTACACGCTCATCAACGGCGTGGCGTTCAACTTCCTGGCAGTGCTGGCACTAGCGGCGCACCTGCGCACCATGCTGACCGACCCGGTAAGAGTTACTGTGTCGGCGCTGAGCCAGAGGAAAGCTTGCGACTCTTTAATGTGAAGGTCAGGAACATGCTGAGCTTCATGAGGAGCAAAACGTCTTCAGTGTTAGGGTTCGACCATCACTGCCGAATCATTCGGGATTCTGATTTGCGGACTCGTTACCGGCGCACCACTTGGGGCCGCGACTGTTAGCTCATGTATGCAGAGGAGGGCGGATAGCGCTTTTCATTCAAATGTATTCAATTTAATTCAGGTCAGTTTTATTTGTTTAGCGCTTGATCATTGTCGCAAAGCAGCTGAATAATAAAAAAAAAAACTGACAACTTATTTTACTTCTAATATAAATATTTCATAATAAATAATAAATAAAAAAATATTCCCCCCTGTTGGGTCCATGAGCAAGGCCCTTAACCCTCACCTGCTCAGATGTATAATGAGATTAAAAATAAAATAATAAATGAAGTCGCTCTGAATGAGGGTGTCTGCCAAATACTGAAATGTAAATCAAAATGATCCCGAATTGTCCCTGATTATTATCAGATTATTGCATCATTCCAAGTTCCCACTTCCCACTTTAAGTTTTTCGCAGCAGAAGGCTTTCAAGTGGAACATAATGACAGTGATGCAACCTTAACGTTTAGTCACACGCTCGTCAGATGATCTTCATGAGGGACAAAGACATCTTGAAGAGTGACTTGTGAAATGCACGATAGAATTAAAGCTCAAAAGAAATGACTGTATATCCGCTTCTATTAAATGCTCATTTTAAATCAGAAGAAGGAAATGTGCTACGCTGTTAAGCGTTTTAAATAACGGGGCCTGATTAAGCTGTACTGTATCATATTGTTTGATGTCGGGCTCTTGAGGAATGATGATTCCCCTTCTACAGTCTTATCTGGCTTCCTGTGTAGCACTGGCTTCTCTCAGGAGGATCATTCTGGAGATTTCTTTTTTCTTTTTTGTAATGTTTAAAGGCTCCCTGCCTGCTTTGACTAAGCACTTTAGGGAGTGTCCAGGTTAACACACATAAACACCCCTGTATACATCACGTATGCACATTCATATCCACATAACTGGTGCTGTTGGTTCTTTGGTACGTAAAACATCAAACATAAATTCCATAGTATTTTTTAAATTTTATTTTGGGTTTAAAGTCAGCCTCGGTTCAAAGCCGAGGGAGAAAAAGGCAGGGCAGGAAACATTTGCAATTCTAAACATTCACATCGGGAACGAGCCGCATCTGGGGTTCGTGTTTCTCGGTGAAAGCACGGTGAAATATTGCACAATGCCAGGTTTTGCATCGTCACTAAAGGGTGATGTGGATTAAATGATACAATACAGGTTCCACAGCGCGACCTTGGATTATCAGGTGTGCATGAGAGCAACCGCACTGTTTATTTAGAGATAAGTGCTGTTAAAACACTGAGAATAATGCTGCATGCTCTGTTGTGTATTCACACACACACACACACACACACACACACACACACACACACACACACACACACACACACACACACACACACACACACACGGTAAGTTGTTTCATCCCCCCTGGGAGTCATGTGCAATAATTGTTCGAGTTGTCAGCTAAGAGTAATGTTTCTGATGTTAATTGGCAGTAATGCGTGTTAAAGGTGCACTGAGACACACAGACGTTACTGAACGATCAGGTGCTCTCTTTTGTCTGGGACAGTGTCCTAAGTCAGGTCACATGACCGTAGTTGATCCTTTGAATGGGGGGGGGGGGTGCGTTGAGGGGGAGGAAGGGATGTAAATGGGCGTTAACAGATTTAAGATGATTTTATTTTATGATTGAGAATTTGATCAAACTCAGGTTTTAGAAACACTTTTAGAAAAATACTCAACAACTGTTGGTTATTATTCTTATTCTTCTTATTATTATTATTATTATAACAGGACATCACAAAGTGTTTGATCCCTCTTATATCACAGCGATTTGCCAACAAGGGATGTTCAAGTCAAACCGGGACTCTTGATCAACTTTCCGTTAGAGAGAGAGAGTGTGGCTCGAAGCCTGCTGCAGTTGTTCCCATGAACATTCAGTGAGTAGAAATCCTTCAATTCGTAAAAACTGACAGATATCTTGTCACCAAGGTGCAGAAGAGACGCGTCTGTCTGTGAGAACCGTACACGCAATCATTCACCAGCTCTACCTGCACATTACAGGAGCACAGCTAGGAGTTATTAACACATCATCGCTCCATTAGAGGCCGGTGTTTCAGACGTGAAGCAGGCAGGCAGTCCGCTCATGGCTCTGGCGTAATATACATTAGTGTAGCAGGGGGATATCAGGGGAGTTTTTACTCTCATAATGGTCCTGTTATTCTGCATAATCAGAAGTCCCGGTTTGACCTGAACGGCCCTTGTGTAACATCCATTTCTAGTTAATTTTGTGGAGCATCCTTCGAAAACCAGTTAGTTCCTGTTATTATTCCACACATTAATAAATCAGTCTCAGACCGTGGTCTTTTTCTTTTTTCACCGAGAGTACTTTTGTGTGTGTGTGTGTGTGTGTGTGTTAGGGAGCTGTACCGAAGGGAAACGCCACTAAGGAGTACATGGACAGTCTACAGCTGAAACCCGGGGAGGTCATTTACAAGTGTCCGAAATGCTGCAGCATCAAACCGGAGAGAGCTCATCACTGCAGGTGAGACGGGACGGGACACGGGGGCAAAACATTTAAAAGACAGCTCTGTCTCTTTAATGAATATTGCAACACATTATTAAGCAACACATGATGAAATGATGGATATCGTTGCGGAAAAAGTTCTGATCGAACGCTCCGGGCATGAAAACGCGCATCAGATCAGCGTCCATGATTGCAATCAGATTAGTGCGAGAAATATTGCCCATGTAAATGCAGCTATTGTTTTTGTGTCGATCGTTCGATCGAGTTGGTCAAGTTCTCAAATGTTTTCTCTGTTTGCTTTTTTTTCTTCGATTGTGTTCCAGCATCTGCAAGAGATGCATCAGGAAAATGGATCATCACTGTCCCTGGGTGAACAACTGCGTTGGAGAGAACAACCAGCGATACTTCGTGCTCTTCACTGTAAGACGCTTCACTGTCCTCTTCCTCCCGAGCAGCGCATATGCTAGTCAAATGCGGGGCTGAGATTTAAATATCACTGCTGCTGTGGCCGTGAGCGATTGCTTCACTGGGGATTTTTTTTGTTGTTGTCGTCTCAGTGCTTTGTAAGATAACAGTCAGGAGACGTTTTTGTAAAAACTTTTTTTTTTTTTTTTTTATGTTGAGAAACAAAAGCTTCCGTTTCGGTCTGTTCTGCTGATGTTTTTCTGCGTTGATTGTATTTGTTGATTTTATTTTTCCTGCACCTTTGTCCTTCGCAGATGTACATTGCGTCGATCTCCCTGCATGCTCTCTGCCTCAGTGGGTTCCACTTCTTCACCTGCGTCAAAGTCCAGTGGAACGGTGAGTCGCCTGAACGACATCCTTGTATTTATTTAATCGTTATAAGGAGCGAAGCTGATATTACAGTACAGACCAAAAGTTTGGACACCCCTTCTCATTCAAAGAGTTTTCTTTCTTGTGTTCTTCAGCCCTAACGCGTCTCTTCTGCTTGTTGCCTGTCCTTAGCAGTTGTTTCCTAGCAGATCTTCTACCATGAAGGCCTGATTCACACAGTCTCCTCTTAACAGTTGTTCTAGAGACGTGTCTGCTGTTAGAACTCTGTGTGGCATTGACCTGCTCTCTGATCTGAGCTGCTGTTAACCTGCGATTTCTGAGGCTGGTGACTCGGAAGAACTTATCCTCTGCAGCAGAGGCGACTCTCGGTCTTCCTTTCCTGGGGCGGTCTGCATGTGAGCCAGTTTCTTTGTAGCGCTTGATGGTTTTTGTGACTGCACTTGGGGACACTTTCAACGTTTTCCCAATTTTTCGGACTGACTGACCTTCATTTCTTAAAGTAATGATGCCACTCGTTTTTCTTCCCTTAGCTGCTTTTCTCTTGCCATAATACAAATTCAAACTCTTTGAATGAGAACTTTTGGTCTGTACTGTAGCTTGGACTGCGCTCCTTATTTAGGAGAAATATTATCAGATTTTTTAATAAGGAAACCAAAATGTCTTAATTTATAAATTCAATAATAGAATATTTGACTCGATTCAAGTCTTTTAACTGGAAATACTTGATAAATACAGACTATAGTCATGATATTTTCACTTAAAATGAAAATTGCATCATTGCGTTGTCATGGTTACAGTGGTTGCAATCTTAAGCGAGACCCATTTTCCTCAAAAGAATAAAAACACCTCCTAGAGCTTCCATAACGGAAACACGACCGTCCCATCATCCTGAGATCTCGAGTAAGATGGCCCTGCTTCCTCAGGGATGAGGGGTGGCATGCTCACACACTCCCGCATCAGTGCTGCGTTCCTATGGTTACAGTGCATCGTGTGCGAGCGCCCTAATCCCCCCCCAATGATGGGCAGCTGCAAGCGGATGGGTGTGTAGCGTTTCCTCCGAGTGTGTTACTTCCTGTCGTGTATGAGGGGGTGTAGTGAGAGACAGGTGGGACTTAGACGCCAGTATACCTCCTGTAGGATTATAAAGAAGCAGCAATGTTTTACCTCCTTGAATTTGTCCACACAACGAGTGCGTGTTTTGAGACTAATTAGCGCACGTTGATCAAAGGTTTATTTATTTAACTTTTTATTAATTACTTTTTCTTTTTTTTTACATGCACAACTTTTAATAATGATAATGCAGTGCCATAAAGACACACTTCTGTTGCAGCACCCGGTACAGAGTCGGTTATCTCCAGCGTGCGCAGTCATGGCTGATCAACCGGTGCAACTCCTATAGTACATGTTATAAATGATTTTTGCCGTCAGTGTGGTGATGCATGAATCGGAACACGCGCAAATTGCGATTCATAACCGGTTCGACCTATTGTTTATTTATTTTTCCTCCAGTCAGCGTTAAATGAGGAGTGAGAGATATACTTTGGAGTGAATTTCTCCTGGCGGTCTGCGTCTCTCCGTCCTGCGTGTGGGCTGAATAAAAGTCTGGTGCTTGTTCACATCCCTGGCTCTGTAAATGAGAAAAGAAACAGAGCGGTGCAGGCCGGGTCACGTGTGACAACCGATCACAGAGAGTCGTTTCACAAAAACAGACACGATTATATGGAAAGCTGTGCTTTCACTACTGTTCGAGCTTCTGTTACGACCAATCAGAGCAGAGAATTATAGAGCCTTGATTTATCTTACTATAAACCGTAAATATTAGTAGCCTTTATTACACAAGCCTCTGCATTCGTATTGTCGGATGAGGTTCTAGTTGATTGTGTGTGTGTTACAGAGTGTAGTGATTTCTCCCCTCCGGTGGCCGTCATGCTCCTCATCTTCCTGTGTCTGGAGGCTCTGCTGTTCCTCACCTTCACCGCCGTCATGTTCGGCACCCAGATTCACTCCATCTGCAACGACGAGACGGTGAGACGGTCAAGCCCAAAACAACCACAAACACTACCGCTCATCACCCAATCACTTGGACGATTTACATTACTAATACTGATGCGTAAATATTTACACCCCTGAATTATTTTACAGTTCGTTTGCAGACGATTTGCTAAACATTTTTATATTAAAGCATGTTTTTTATATAGAGCTTGTACTTTCACAGCAACTTGGTAAATAAAACTTTTATCTTCGAATGCGCATGTCCTTGGTAATTAATTAGTTTTAACATGCCGTAATAAAATACTGAAAGTCTAATGATGAACAAAGATATCATGATCATCAGAGATCGAGGGAGAAAATTATCCAAAAAAGTAAATCAAATCAGGACAGTTGCAGAAGGGCGTTTTAAAATACTCTTTTTGTTGTGGTCGTTCAAGCCGTTTTGTTGGTTTCATAATTTCAACCCAAGGGCGTGACGACAAGTTCCTGCGAATAATGCATGTATTAACCTACTTCCAACAATTATCTAAGAAAATTTGTGGAGAGAAAAATACTTAATGAAAAGATATGATAATACTTATGATGCTTATAAAAAGTCTTATACAAAGTATAAAAAGTATATACAGTGCCTTGCAAAAGTATTCACCCCCCCACCCATTTTTAATGCCTGGAAATAAAATAGTTTGTTTGAAGATTTGCTTTATTTCATTTACACAATATGCCTACAACTTTGAAGATTTATTTTTTTTTTTTTGAGAAGCAAACAACAAATAGGACAAAATAACAGAAAAGTTCAGCGTGCATAACGATTCAGCCCCCCCAAAATCAGTACTTTGTAGACACACCTTTTGCGGCAATTACAGCTACAAGTCGGATAAGTCTCTGTGAGCTTGCCACATCTTGCCACTGGGATCTGTGTCCATTCCTCAAGGCAAAACTGCTCCAGCTTCTTCATGTTGCATGGTTTCCGCTTGTACCCCTGTGTTTAGCACCATCCATCTTTCCCTCGAATCGGATCGGTTTCCCAGTCCCTGCTGCTGAAACAAGGTTTTCTGGGGTGTGGGGGGGACGGGACGTGTCGGGTTTGCGCCAGACATAGCGTTTCTTGTGTGGCCGAAAATTTCATTTTTAGTCTGATCTGACCAGAGCACCTTCCTCTATACATTTGTGGAGTCGCCCACATGTCTTTTAGCAAATTCCAAACGTGCCTTCTTATTTTTATTTTTAACATTAAGTAAGGGCTTTTTTTTCTGACCCCTCTTCCATAAAGCCCAGCTCTATGGAGTGTACGGCTTATCGTGATCCCATGGACAGATTCACCAGTCTCTGGTGTGGAACTCTGCAGCTCCTTCAGGGTTACCTTTGGTCTCTGTGCTGCCTCTCTGATTAATGCCCTCCTTGCCCGGTCTGTGAGGTTTGGTGGGCGGGCCCTCTCTTGGCAGGTTTGTTGTGGTATCATGTTCTTTCCATTTGAAGATGATGGATTCGATGGTTATCCGGGGGATCTTTAAACATTTGGATTTTTAACATTTTTTATAACCCAACCCTGACTTGTACTTCTCAACAACTTGTTTGGAGAGCTGTTTGGTCTTCATGGCGTGATGCCTCTTGTTTAGTTGTGTTGCAGCCTCTGGGGCATTTCAGAAAGGGTGTGTTTACACTGACGGATCACGTGACACTTAGATTGCACACAGGTGGTCTTTCACTAATTATCACTTCTGAAGGTTGCACTAGAACTTTTGAGGTGCTTCATAGCAAAGGGGGTGAATACATTGTCACATGCCAATTTTCCTTTTTTTTTCACTACACTAACTTACATAAAATTCAGATAAACATTTAATTTACAGGTTATAATGTAACAAAACGAAAGGGGGGTGAATACTTTTGCAAGGCACTGTAGAAGTTGGGTTTGAAAGCAGCAGTCGTGTACTGCCCTCTGCTGCCTGGCAAGCGAGTTGCAATCCAAACATCAACGTTTCTACAGTTCTTACCCTTTTTTTTTTTCTTTTTTCTAAAAGTGAACTAAAATAAATTTTACAGCCAGAGTGCGGATAATTTCTGACTCACCCTCGCAGTTTGGAAATGCAGCGTTTCTCTTGCTTTTAAGCTTTAAACAGGTTCCCACGGGATAAAACGCACTGTGGGGTCTCCGTCAGGTCGCGAGCTTCGCCCGCGGCCCCGTTTGCACGTCTCACCAGGTGGGCGGGGCTAACCGTCACCATCTTTCTCGCCTCCCGTAGGAAATCGAGCGTCTGAAGAACGAGAAGCCGACGTGGGAGCGGCGCGTGCGCTGGGACGGGATGAAGGCCGTGTTCGGGGGCCCGCCGTCCCTCCTGTGGTTCAACCCGTTCGCGGGACTGAGACTGCGGCGCCTCCTGATGGTCCACTCCCGGAAGGGCGGCTCCGAGTTCGCCGTCTGAGTCGACGCACGCGTCGCGTTTCTCCTCGTGCCTGTCGCGCGGCACGACGACGCAGGTACGGCGAACGTGTAAGAAAAACCCCCGAGGCCGAGTGAAGGACACGGGGCCTGGACATGACTTTAGACTACCTGTTTAAAACCACTGGACCTCAAATGAAGGATTATTGGCTTCTCTTGGCTGGGTCTGAATAGATTATGATGATGATTATTATTTGTTGCTTCTTTTTTTTTTTTTTTAAGGACTTTCTTAATGTCTTTTGTTCGAGGCAGAACTTTAAGTGAAATCCTGAACAATCTGAAGTCAGAGTCCGGATCCGAGTCCCATCAACCGAGCTGAAACATCTTACTTAACTCGCCAAGAACCTTCTTATGCATTAAGATTTCCTCCGCGACATATAGATTATAGGATGAAACATAAACGACGGCTTATGTAACGTCTTAATATACTGTAGTTAGAAATGATGCTAAACCTCATTCGCGTATCCTTTTTTATTTTCTATTTTTATTTTTTCGTTTAATGGCACTGAATCTTTAACAGATCTATTTAAAACTGTTTACCTTCAGCGACGCTACATCCGAGACCGCCGACGCAGAAGCCACGGCCGCCCGGCCCGAATGTAGATCGATTCCTTTAGAGAAACGTGCTGTAGAGACGACGCATGTGAGTGTTTGCACACTCGAGTCGAGTTCGTGTAGTTAGAGACAGAGACGTTCCTCTGGACACTCTGACGGTTTGCAGAACTCGCCAAGCCGCTGGAGAACGGACCGCGCTGGATGTAGTGTGTGTGTGTGTGTGTGTGTGTGTGTGTGTGTGTGTGTGTGAGTGTGTTTTCAGAAGACGGCTAACTAAGGATTCCCAGGACGTCCGCAACACCGCCGGCTGCGTCTCCACAAGAGCTTTTACCTCAAGTTTATCATGAAAAGTCCTTTAATTATCGCAGATGTTTTATACACGACAGTAGACGCAGAGTATTTCCAACGGTACCGGGTCCGTATAAATAAAATCTAAAAAAAAGAAGAAGAGAGAAATAAGTAAATAATAATAAGAAGAAGCGTGTTTCCTCCTTCCTGTGTCTTAGTGTATTGTAAATAAATAAAAGGGAACAGGTTTATATTCATTATGTTGAAAGGCTACCTATAAAGCGTTCTCTTTTAAAAACCTTCATGATATATGCAGTATGGAAGAGATCTAAACACGACCATGCGTCCTTTTCTTTCTTTTTTCTTCAGTGCCATGACATTCAACAGTATTGATTTTTATCCATTCTGCACATGATGATCTTGAGACGCTGGGCTTTGAGATGTCTCTCGCTCTTTCTTTCTTTCTTCAAACCAAAACCAGTCCAGAATTAACTCTCCTGCGTCATTCAACCTCTCGTGCTGCGTTCACAAGAACCCAAGATTTATCCAAAAACATGTTTCTATCTTGTAGTGGAGCTGCTTTTTTTTCCCCCTCCTCCTCCCAATATATAATTCCTCTCAGTGCATCGTAGGAGAAATTATATACATATACAAAATAAACTTTTCATTCAGGTCTAAAAGAAGAAGAAGAATAAATTATTTACGCGAGCGACTCGAGCAGCGTTCACAAGCTCATCCTGAACCCTGTGATTCATAAAGGAAAAAAAGGGTAAAGCGTCTTAATGTCTTTAACGTTCCAGAGTGTTCATCTTATATCTTATATCTATATTTCAGTGAATCAGATCTTTCGAATCGTTTGGAAAAAAAATATATACATATCTATGAATCGACTCACGAATCGATTCACTGTCTCTGTTTTTCCTTACTCACACATTCTCCGGGGAACCATACAAAGGATATGGGTTCGTAAATATTGGCAGCCTTACAAGGAAAAAAAAAAACCGAGAGGAAAATTTCGCTCGTCATTGTAATCGAATCAGTTATTCTACGCACTCTCATAACCTCCGTTTAAATTAAGGAATCGTTCACATTAGTGACTCAGTAGTAATAAGCCAGGACTTTAAGGGATCGTGTGTGTTAGAAATAAAACAATAAACCGCTTTTGTGACTTAATCAGCTCACTGTACGATTAACTTCAAAAGGAATAACACACTACACAACGGCTTGCTGTTAAACCAGGGTGAGTCAAAAAACGATCCGGTCTCATTCAAACTTCAGCGCTTTTCCGTTCAAGGTGCCGCTCTCTCTCTCTCTCTTCCACCAGTTACTGCTGTGCATGTGTGAACGTGTTCACCGACCGAGAAAACGTTCAAAAGTCAACCATCAGCTGGAGAGTTCATCAATGTTTACAGTTTTCTGGGATTCTCATCTCAAAGGCCAGTATTGGAACATTATGAGGAAAAAAGGTTCACTCGTTACAGTGAGACGCTTATTGAAGAGCCGAAGCCTAAACTTCAGATAAAACGCAGAGGACCGCTATCCGAGGGCGTCGTGATCTCGCACACACTTCGGCCCACACCGTCTCGGACACTCCGTTTTGAGATGTTAAAGCGTCCTCTCTATAGTCCCGTTCAGAACTACGAGGATGAAGATTCACTTCTGATGAAGAGCTGAAGACAGCGGTGCATTTGTGGCTCGCAGCTCGGCCGTAAACATTTTTTAAATGAGGGAATACGATGGCCTGTCGACAGATGGACAAAGTGTGTTGAAAAGTGATGTAATTCAAATAGATTTGAATTCAATACAGCCGGATCATTTTTGACTCGCCCTCGTACATAGGATCATAATCTGTATTAAGTTGTGTAACATGGAATTTTATATATATATATATATATATATATATATATATATAATTTTTTTCCTTAACTGCTTTATTTCCAGATTGCTTAATGTCCCAAACTGCTTGTATAATAATAATAATGATGATGATAATAATAATAATAATAATGATGGGCAAGCTCCTCAAAAAATGACACGTGTATCCAAGATTATATTAAGGATGTTTCTCGGGTCGGGTTTGGGGAATCCTTGCGCAGAAATCGTTAATGTTGTCGCATTTCCATATTATCATCCCTAAATCGTTACGAATCGCTCATGGATAGTCTTTATAGGCATTTTAAAAAATGTGAGTAGGGAGAGCGACTTGGAGTAAAAAAAAAAAAAAGCCGCACCTGAAATCTCATCCATCAGCCGGACGCTTTACGACCAATAATGAACGTTGAATGAATGCTGGAACTCGGGATGTTTAACGCCCTCGCTGTCCACTTCCCGTTTGCAATCAGTCGAAATCCTTGAAGGGGTTTTATTAGCATGTGTGTCTTTAAGAATGTATATAGTGCTTTTATTTATGTTTTTATTTTCAATTATGGAATTAAACCCCGGACCATCATGTTAACACTAATATACTGTAACTGTAACACCTGCTTTCCAACAAAGTGCCAACATCCTAAAACATCTGGCGTAGAAACAGGTGTGTGTGTGTGTGTAAGTGTATTAACCTACAGTATAGATGCAAAAGGGAATATTAAAGGATTATCAGTTGATCTGTTAGACATCTGATGATGATGATGATGAATATAGAAACCCCATGATTGTAATCACTGATGATGATGATGATGATGTGGTCACAGAAAATGAAAACCAAACCCAGGCTACGTGATACACAGTGTAAATGATTATCGCGTCCTTTTTTCAATCCTCATTCGATAATTGTTCTTTCATATGTGACGCTCTTTTTGCATAATAAAGTTGTTAGGATCAGAACTGGTTCAAGTTTTATTGTCTTTTTTTTCCCCTCTTTCTAAATATCAGGATGATTATTCGTGAAGCTGCATAAAAAGAAATGGGGAGGAATTATTAATTACGATTTAAAAACACTGGAGTATTCTTTTCCTACAGTATTTGCTTTGAGTATTGTTCAGAAGCAAAGCATCGCAAAACCTCCGTTGCAGTACACAGGAAACCGAATTGAGCGATTCTTATGAGTCTTTTGGTCCGAAATGATTCAAACCAGAAGATATGATGGTGAGCTGCTCATTCTGTTTAGTATATGTCAATAGCTGCATTGTAATATTTTCATTACTGGAACTCGTGTTGGGGGTCAATTTATTGAAAATTTAACATTTTCTTTTATTTCTGATCAAAAGAACTAAATGACTCAAAAAAAGATTTGTTTATTTTGATGAACGAGATTCAAAGAGCCGAGTCACTAAAATGATTCAAACTTCCCATCACGAGTTCAAAGTCTCAATATTTAGTGTGAGCACCATCGTTATCTAGCACAGCCTTAATCCTACTGGGCCTGGACTTCACCAGAGCTGCACATGTTGTTGCTGGGATCCTCTTCCACTCCTCCATAATGATATCGCGGAGCTGCTGGATGTCAGGGCCCGTATTCACAAAGCTTCTGAAGCCTAAAAGTTGCTCCTAGTGATGAAATTCTAAGAAACATCTTAGAATTAGGGCATTTTCTTAGAATTTTCCCTTTAATTTAGGATTAAATCTTAGTAAAGATTAAAGTGATTCACAAAACATCTTAGCCCTAAAACAGCTCCTAAGGTAAAAATTGTTAAGAGTAGAGAGGACTTTTAATAGGCTTAAGAGTTTCTATAGCAGAGGACAAAATGGCGGAACTAAGAAATATTCTCCAAACACTGAACGTAAAGCTAAAAGTAAACACCTGCTCTTCTGTCCAATTTGGTTTTCTTGTTGTTTTACTTCCTTGAAGCAAGTCCTTGAATTGCTGCATCATCCCTAGCAACGGGGTCGACCACACCTCCTCACTAAGATAAAAGTTTTTCCTACTTTCCTTACTCAGAGTTGCTCTAAACGGTTTCCTAAATCACTTTTAGTCTAGGACTCCCAACTAGGACTTTTTAAGCAAAGATAGGAAAACTCTGAGAGAATACTGGATTATTCATCATTATTTATATATCATTACTGTTTATTGTAATCATTTACAACTTTTTTTTTATTATTATTTTTTTTTAAACAACCCTTTACTTTGCGAGTTACATTTTCTGTACAGCATACATGTTCGTGTCTGGAGTCTGTATAACCGAGAGCCAGACGGACAAATCACTGATACAACACAACGTCAATTAAAATAACAAAAAAAAATAAAAACAAAATCAGTCCCATCCTGAGATGCAGGAGTGTGTCAGTGAGCGAGCTGGTTGGTTATGTGAGCGTGTCCTCGTTTCTGATGTACTCTCCGACATCAGCTTGGTGAAACACCACGATGGCCATCGGATCCACCTTTCGGCATTCCTGCGTGGTTTTCGCCGCCACTCCGAATCCCTGCAAACAAGCACCACACTCGGTATACCTTCTCTATAAACGTAAGAAGTTAAGATACCTACGAGGGGGCGTTCAAGTCAAACCGGGACTCGTGAGGACATTTCTAGTGAACCAAGGCGTAAAAACAACTAGTCGGGGCTATGATGTGTCAAACGCCCAAGGCTGTGTTACTGATGGGAGGGTCAGGGGTTCGACCCCCAGCATCTCGAAGATGCTGTTGTTAAGCCCTTGAGCAAGACACTTAACCCTATCTGCCCCTGGGGGCGCTCTAACAGTTTGATCTCTGCTTCCTAGTAAGGAAAAAATATTAAATCACTGTGCTGTAATGTGACACATAACTGAATGTTATATCTTAAAGTAGGTCGTACGTCCATGAATTTATGGCATCTGGCAGGTGCCTCGATCTAGGACGACTTACAGTTTTTATCTCATACACCCGAGTAGTTGAGGCTCGTGGGCCAAACAGGTGGTCGTGGGATTTGAACCTGCAAACGTCTGATCCATAGTCCAACAGCTTAACCACTGAGAGACTCCGGAACTTGTCTGGGAGTAACTGCCACACACCCCCCCCACAGTCCTGACTTCGCTCCACATATTTTTGGGCATTAAAGGAGTTCCTGGAAGGCCGGGAATTCAGACATGAAGCTAGATGGCGTCCAAGCTCTTGTGAAACATTGTGATAAGTGCATTAGTGTAGCAGGGGATTATATAGAGGAATAAAGGATTTTTTTTTTTTTTTTACCCTCATAACTGTGTTCTGTTATTCTCAACAATCAAAAGTCCTGGTTTGACTTGAACACCCCTTGTATTACAGGATATATAAAGTACGGCTCTCACCAGTGGTACGTCTGCCATGGAGTAAACCACCACTCCTTGGTACTGAGACGTGTTTTCTGTGATCCTCCCCAGGCCGGACTTCATGATGTGGTTTCCGTAGAGGAACGACTGCTCGGCTCCGGGCTTCACCCACACTTTATACTGCAGAGGAGACATGTGAAGTGAAGTGAAGCGGCGGCAACGGTGCGCTCCAGACACTGACTTTAAAATCACTTTTGAAAAATTCCTGTTACGGTATTGTGTAAAGTGTTTTTTTTTTTTTTCAAACTTTACACGTTCTGTTCTCTGTTAAATTTTTTTTGTATAATTTTAACTCAGATGAAAGACTCACGGAAAGATCTTTTGACACGCGGCCAGTAATAAATATCGAAATAACATTTACTATACACTTGTCGAATGTTATGTAAGTGATCACATGTTAAAATCATGGATCCTTTTCCACTTGAACTCTGTATCTTTAATACCTTTGCGTAAGGAGCGAGGAAATCCAGGGCTGTGATGTGCAGCCGAAACTTGTGAGTCTTCGTGAACTTTCCGAAACACGTTCCCACGGATACCAGCTTGTCCCGGGAGATATTCGTGGCCAACTTCAGGATCTTCTCACTTGACAGAATAATTTGAGTTATTTAACAAAGTACGACCCAATTATTTTATTTTTATTTAAAAAAAAATTATAGAAAAATGATATACACACACATACATACAAACATATGCTGTATTATTTACCTAATGTAGTAGACACGATCATGGTGCAGTCTGAAGCAGTAAGTTCCATCCGGTCTGTCCACAAGAAGCTTAATGTTCTCTCCGATACTGAAAACAAATCGTTGGACGAATTAAGAAATCATAGAGTCGCTTTTAAAGCTTTCGTTTTTGCATTTTGCTTCAAACTTGTGTGACCCCATATTGTACTATTGCACCGGCAAACGTGGCACACCAATGCCTTCGCTATGACCACCCTCCTCTTATTGTGTAGATCCGCCTTTTGCCACCATAACAGTGATGCACTGTGTGTTGTTCTGACACCTTGCTATCACAACCCCTTCAGCAATTTGATCTACACTAGCGCTTCTATTGGATCGGACTACACGGGTCAGCCTTCACTCCGCATGTGCATCACTGAGCCTTGGCCACCCATGACCACGTCGCCGGTTCACCGGTTTTCCTTCCTTGGATCACTTTATGTCCTGACCACCGCAGCTTGGGAACATTCCACAAGAGCTGCAGTTTTGGAGTTGCACTGATCCAACCATCTAGACAGCACAATCTGTCCCTTCTCACAGTAGCTACATTTTTTTATATCTCCCTACACTGGCGCCTGGAAGTGGCACCAAATGAACCTTTTTTCCTTTAATTCGATGTTGGAAGCAGAAAAAATGGCAGAGTGGTGCAAGCAAGGTGAACCGGTGACAGGGTCATGGGTGGCCAAGGCTCACTGAACCACATGGGGAGTGAAGGCTGACCCGTGTAGTCCGATCCCATAGAAGCGCTAGTGTAGATCAATTTGCTGAAAAGGTTAATGCTGGTTGTGATGGAGAAGTTCCAGAACACACAGTGCATCATTGTTATGGTGGTAAATTAAGATAAGATAAATCTTTATGAATCCCTAAGGAAATTGTTTCTCCAGTAGCTCCATATTAAAAAAATACAAAAGGATAAAAAAAATACAATGTACTATAATGTCAAAAAACAGAAATAAATAGAATAAAAAAAATAAACGTACAGACTGTACAGAAAGGTGCAGAAATGGCTCTTTGGTATATCGTACATGTATGTTATTGCACACAGGATATATATTGCACATAATATTTGATATTGCATATAAAGTAGTCATGATATTGCACACGATTTCCACAATATTGCATAATTAATAAATTGCAATAATAAATTGAGGAACTATTAGGAAGGTGTTCATAATGTTATGGATGATCAGTGTATAAATGTCCTCAAAAACATATATTATTATATTAGTAACAAGAAGAGTGTTTTAAACAAATTGACACTAGTTTGCTTCTCATCCTGCTCAAGCACTTGTGTCACTCATTTAATATTAATATTGTCAATTAATTATTACACATGTAACTTTGAGTCAGTGGTTTTGTTCTGTCTGGTCTTGTCTAATTCTCTCCTTTCTTCAGCTTTGTGATTAGACTTATAGACTTACTTGTGATTAACACTAATGGAAATCCTGCTGTACCAGTTAAGTTTAACCAGCTAACTTAGTTACTGTCGGTTTTAAATAAGAAGAGATGAAATACTCACTACTTGGAGAGCTTTTCAAACAGTGTTTTCGTCTCTTCATCCGTTAATGGCCGCATTGTTCTGGGTATCAGTAAATAAAGAAATGTATAATCCAAAGGAAAAAAGACACACGTGGGGAAGGAAAGAGAATCAGCTAAGCGTCGCAGGATGATGACGCCAGCAATAAGCGACTAGGAAGTCGCAGAAAAATGTACTTTTAAAACTTGAGTCGTGAGGTGTTATATATTTTATAATTTATTTTAATTGTCGTGTTGTAACAGCAACATATCATCAGTGTATCTCTTGTTTATTGTGTTATCTTTTTTTAAGAGAAAAAAAATAAAGTTATAAAAAACATACAAATTGTATATCGAGGGGCGGAGTGACGTCAGAACCCTGTTTTACTGAAATTTATTTTTTTTGGGAGGGGGGGAGCATGTATTCATTTTTCTAGAATTTTTGTTTAGCTACATTTCATTTAAACAAATATGGTAATTTCTGGTTAGTGTATGTTTGTATCAAGTCTAGCAACAACAACAACAACAACAACAACAACAACAACAACAATAATAATAATAAACATTTTAATTTATCAGCTTTGGAGTTTTTTTTGAAAACGTAATACTTTTTTTTTTTTTTTACATATAAGATTTTGAATAAAAGCAAGAATATCAGACCAAATCTTTTCTGTATAATCGCAGATCCAAAACACATGTGCAATGATTTATTATTTTAGTATAATAGAAGTATTTATTTTTAAAAAGGATATCGACATCAGCTGCTCTTTCTGTAACCTTCCTCTTGTAACCATTGCACGTTTGTTTTGGAAATATTTTGTTCAGCTATTCTTGTTTTTAGTCAAAGGTTGTTTTCATGAATTTAGTTTTTCTTTTAAGGACGTAGATTTTTATTTATTTATTTATTTTTTGGCTACAAGAAGGAGGAGAAGGATAAATATTTTATAATAAATTAAATCTTTATAACTGCTACGGTTATTTATTCCTAAATGTAAATTTAATAATATTATACCCATTTTTCTTGGTTTCAAAATTAACATTATAAGATATTTATGAAGTATTAAGTTTTCAAAAAAACTCCAAAGCTGTTAGAATTTTACACTTATGTAAGGAGTAAAGTTTTTAGTTTGTACTTCTGGTGCTCCTTTAAAGGTTTTTTCTTCTTCTTCTTCTTTCTTTCTTTCTTTCAGTTATTTATTTATTGTTATCTACTGCTCCTCTTATCATCCTGACTATATTGTTTGGATTTGGATTGTGTTCTACATACAGTATGTAAGGTGGAGCATTTAATAGTTTCGGGTCGGCGCGCAGGTCGCATGTCTATGACGTCATGACGCAAAGGTAAATAACGTCAAGTCAAGATGGCGGCTGTGGACGTGGAAGACGAGAGTATTCTGGTGTCTGTGTTTAAAGACAGCTTCCCGGAGAACTGGAGAGAGAACCCGGACTTCGCGGCGTATCTGGTGGAGCTGAGCTCGTACGGAGTGGAGAAGTTGACCCGCGAGCCGGAGCGCCTGTGCGAGGAGAGAGCGCACATCCTGCAGCAGACGCGCGAGCTCGCCTTCTCCAACTACAAGACGTTCATCCGCACCGCGGACTGCACCGAGCAGATCTACCGGGACTTCGGGCGCGTGGAGGCCAGCCTGTCCAGCCTGCTCGATAAACTTCCGGGCTTCGGCGAGAAATGCAGGTCCGTGCGCGAGCGTGTGCTCGAGCTCGATACGACAATTTCAGTCACATCGAGGTTATACTTTATTCACTTTCAGTCAAGAAAAACAAAAGATCATCATGTTTAGACACACAGTATTCTCCTCACACTACAAAACACTTTTACACAACCAGCTTTCATATTCGCTCATAAAAAAGTGTTTTGGTCTGAGCTGCGATCCACGAATACACCGCTGTCTTCACTTCTTCATCAGAAGTGAATTTTCATCTTTCTTTCAGGGACCCGAACAGGTGACGGAGCGAGATCAGGATCCTTTAACACCTCAAAACCAAATGAGACCAGTTCAAGCGCACGACACCCTCGGATAACGAGCGCTGTCCATTGTTCAACCTATTTCCTGATAATGTTCCAATACCCTTGAGATGAGAATCCCAGAAAACTGTAAACCTTATGGATGGGAATCGCCAGTCACCCTCTGATACGGAGTTATCACGATACCCCAGTGTCGATTCGATTAAAAATGTATAACGATTAAGTAAATGTAGCCCCGTCACTTATAACGTTTGTTTTCTCACTTAAAAACCAAGCGAAGCATTTAAACAATACAAACTAACTTTGAATACAAAAGTGTAACATTTAACTGAGCATCATGTATATCAGTCATCCACCATAATTATTATTTCAAAAAAAAAAAACTTAGAATACAAATATACTTAAACCTATAAACAACAAATAACCTCATAGTACAAACTTATAAAAACAAATAATTCACTCCTACCACACATGAAAATATGTAATTACAGATAAGTCCCCGATTTATGAACATTCGAGTTACGAATCTGCACAGATACGAACGGACCGCGGTTTTACACACATTTTTTGTAGACGCGAACAAATCACGGAAGTAGCTCGCGTGCATTGTACAAAAAATTCTGCACCAGACACCAATATTTACAATTATATACAAAAGTTGTTCCAATGGTGAATAATCCTAGTTTTAGGACAAAACAGAGTTCACAGTCCAATACAGTGGAAAACAGCTCTGAGGCAAAATGGTGTCTGGGATTCCCCTCGGTGCAGTGACGACACTGTTACATTTGGGCGAGATTCATTACCTTAGGCGTAGTAAAAGTTTTTGGCCACATGATGGCAGTGTGGGGAAAGGGGACAGATTAAGTAAAGTTGATTGGTACGCTTTACATTGTATATTCGTGTTAAAGGCGTACAAGTCTCACTTTGCCGGACAAATGGTCAGGACGGACTGTAGTTCAGAGTGCGCCACCTGTAGAATTATAAAGAAATCACAATGTTTTACCTCCAAATTCTCAAAGCATAATGTCATGGAAATGAATGTTGGTTGTGATGTACATCCAATTACAATTCTCGAAATCATTATGCGCAGCATGAAGAAATGCTCATGAACGGAGGGACATAATGTAGGGAAAATTTTTTCCAGTTTTTTCATACAGTAATACAGACTTTTATGCTCGTACCCCCCGTACACGTAGGTTTGCGGGCTACTAGTGCCGCACTTAAATCATGCGTTAAAGCTGTGACGTCAAAGCCTGTTTAATTGGATAATTGTTCATCTCAGTACTGTAGATTTTTAACATAAGTTACTATGATATTAATGTCATAAAATCGTAACTCATCGTATTATTTCTCCTTAATAGAGGCTTTGTGAAGGAAGCGGAAGAGATCGGGGCGAGTCGGCGGATGAACAGCCTGACGCTGAATCGCCACACCGAGATCCTGGAGATTCTCGAAATCCCGCAGCTGATGGACACCTGCGTCCGTAACGGCTACTACGAAGAAGCGCTGGAGCTCGCTGCGTACGTCAAGAGGCTGGAGAAAAAACACTCGTCGCTTCCTGTAATCCAGGTACAGAGATGCAGGTAGCATCATCGGGCTACAAGATTAAAAACAGGAAGTTCCAGGAAGTTCGGGAATAGACCTGAGGTTTGTTTGTTTTTTGTCTCGCCAGGGCATCGTGAACGAGGTGCGTCAGTCGGCCCAGCTCATGCTGAACCAGCTGCTCCAGCAGCTGCGCAGTAACTCACAGCTCCCCGTGTGCCTGCGCGTGATCGGCTACCTGCGCCGGATGGACATCTTCACTGAGGCGGAGCTGCGCGTCAAGTTCCTTCAGGCGCGCGGGACCTGGCTGCGCTCCGTCCTCGCCGCCGTACCCGACGAAGACCCGTACACTCACGTCACCAAAACCGTCGAGGCATGCCGAGTCCATCTCTTTGACATCATCACTCAGTACCGCGCCATCTTCTCGGACGAGGACCCGCTGCTGCCCCCTGCCGAGCACGCCGTCAACGAGGGCACCATTTTCCACGGCTGGGTGGTGCAGCAGATCGCTCACTTCCTCGAGACGCTGGAACGGGACCTCGAGCGCGGCGTCGGGAGCCGCCTGGACTCCCTGCTCGGCCAGTGCATGTACTTTGGCTTGTCTTTCAGCCGCGTGGGCGCTGATTTCCGCGGCCAGCTAGCGCCCTTGTTCCAGCGCGTCGCCATGGAGACGTTCGCCAAAGCCGTTCGAGAAGCCGTGGACAAATTCAAAGAGGACATGAACCTGTATACGCTCATTTCGTTGCCGTCGGTGCTCGGGAACGCCGTCCCGGTCGTGGCGCCTGGAGAACAGCCCGGCACTCTGCAGCCCCCGATGGGTCTGTTGGACTTTCCTCCGTTAGCGTGCTTCCTGAATAACATCCTAACCGCCTTTAACGACCTGCGACTGTGCTGCCCCATCGGTTTGGCTGAAGATGTCGCCAGATGTGTCGAGGAGGCTCTTGGGCAGGTATCACCTTGTCACGTTTAGTTTCGTTTCATCCTGATGATGCTGACTGGATTTGTTTTGCATCTTAAACTATGTTTATTAGCGATTATAGGTGCAGTGATTTTAGCATTAAAAATAAATCCAGTCCTGATTGGGAGTCTGTTCTGGTATTTATTAGCGGTGCATATGAACTGAAGTATCACTTGTATTATCTTGCAGGTTTTTTTTTTTTTTTTTTCAATTTAGAGCACCTTAGCAAAGAGTTTTGCCGCACACACCACTCACATTTTCTTCAGTTTTCATTTATGGTCGTTAACCTTTATAATTCTTTTAGCACAATTACTCTCCATCAGTTACTGCACCCTTAATCCACTCTTCATGCTAATGCGTCGCGTCACGTCACGTCTTAAAATCATGTAAACACCCCTCTCTTCCTCTCAGGTGACCAAACTGATCCTGGTTTTCCACCGAGCGGAGGAGTCGGCCTTCAGCAGCCGCGAGCGCGACCTCTTCGTCCAGTTCTGCTGCGCCTTCGCCGAGGACATGGTGCCGTTCCTGAACCGGAGTCTCCGGGTCCTGTTCCCGCCCGCGCAGCTCGCGCAGATCCTCGGTAAACACCAGCGCTCGGGTCTGACCGATTCGATATCGTAGTGTTTTATTGTCAGAGTCGCTTCACGACTTCATAACAGGTTCTGTGTGAATGTGGTGCGCTGTTAAAGGAAAACAATCAGCAGAGTTGGTCTTTTTGTCTCTGTGTTCATTATTGTACTATAATGACATGGGTGTATGAGGTTTTTTTAATGTACAGTGTGGTGAAAAAGTATCTGCCCCTTCCTGTTTTTTTTTTTTTTTTTTTTGCACATTTGTCACACTTAAATGATTGAGATCAAACGAATTTAAAACGAATATCACACAAAGATAAACTGTGTTTTGTATTTACTCTGGTTAAGTTTTAAGCCTTCGTAAAAACTGTTTAGCTTTTCCAGACTGATGCTTGTCAATGATGCCTGTTTTTGAATTTCTTTAGCTCGTGTTGCTTTTTGAGATCTTTTAGAGCAGTCATTTTGATTTCTTGATTCAACAGTTCCAGCAGTAATCAGGCCCGAGTGTGGCGAGTGAAATTTACCTCAGCTTTCCAAAAAAAATCAGTTCATTCCTGAGTTAGTTTGTCACCTAGCGCCAGATAGATTTGGACAGTGTTTTTCCCTTTAATAAACCAAACCACCATGCTCTTCACGTCTGTTCCCAGGTGTTCCCCCGACCCAGGTTCACAAACACGGCAGCGTCGGGTGCATCGACGTGAACGCCGTGCTGGAGCCTCTGTCCTTCGTACTGCCTCAGAGAGAACCCGTGTCTCCGGCGCTCGAGCTCAGCGCCGCGTCTCCTACCATCGCTCTAGTCGAGGCATTAATCTCAGACAAGGTGGAACCTCAAGAACCCGAAGCAGACCCGGAGCGTCAGCCTGAACGTGTAGAGAGTTCGGACCGAGTCACGACACAACACGACGCGGAACAGAGCGAACCGACAGAGACCAGCACGGACCGTCCCGATGAATCACTACAGCCACTTCCTATTTAATGATGCGTTGTATAAATGATCTGATCTGCTGTACTTGTGTTTTGCACCTTTTTAAACTCTGATGATTATGAGTACGGATCAAATCTTTGCACAGAGACGTGATTAAAGAATGTATATGTAACTTACACAAGTGTGTCAGAGAGTTTATTATACATGGGGCTGCCCAGATTTCATAACAGAATTCAGGAAATTTTAAATAGCACATTTTATTCAATTTAATACACACAACAGGAAAATAACAGACTTTCAGGAGACCTTCTAAAAGCAGCACACTGAGGAAGGAAAATGTAAAGGGTTTCAGAACCCAGAATTCTCACACTGCTTTTAATTTAATACACAAACAGGAGAGATCCTGGACTTTCGGGATGCATTTATACCTTTTTGGAGGATTTTGTAATCTTTTTTTTTTATCCTAGTATTAAGCAACCAATTCGACATGTTGATGCAGCTGTGCTGCAGATGTTTTTACAAGAACCTTGTATTTGTTGTTAGGATGTTCTGGTGTTTAAACAGTATCTGATTAAACACCACATGATGTTCAGACTGTTTGATATTCAGTTGTTATGTGATGTATCACATACCATAATATGTTGGTGTGTAACCGATATCAGTGTCTGTGCAACTCTAATCCTGTTGTGTTGAAATGAGGTGTTTCCACCTTTTCATAGTAACGGTTTATTTATTTTTCTGTCTCAGTCAATCAGTCGTGTCGCTGCCTCTCGATTCACTTCCTCTTCACAAATTTCTTGCGGGAGGCGTTCGGGTTGGTGCGTCGTCTCCCTCCTCCGCACTGAGCGTCCCTCAGGTGTAAACTCGCCGCCCGGCTGTAAATGTCGTGCTCGGAGAACGGAGAATTGCCGGCCAGGTAGTCCGGGTCGAACACGTCCGTCTTCGCCCGCGCCTTGCGGGAGAGTCGCTGCTGAGGGAAACGCTGATCATCCACCAGGTGCGGGTTGCTCGAGTGTTTGCCGCCTTGTGGGAGAGGAATGGCGTACTGAGAGAGAAAGAAAGAAAATTTACTGAAACAAACAACACGTTAAATATATTCTGTATACAAGTAGTCTCCGACTTACGAACAGTCACGCTACGAATTTCCGCAGATACAAACGGACGGCGCTCACGTGTATTGTACAAAAAAAATAAAAAATAGACGCTGCAGTGCACCAGATACCAATATTTACAATTATATACAATATTTTCAGTCTGTAACTGAAGTGAGGGAAAATGTCTAAAGTCTGGTATATTTTATAGGAGTCGGCATCACCGGTTTTAATGAATCAGTCCGGGAGCGCGATGAAAGAAAATGTCTGTCCTGTAAAACTGTCATTATTATGGCGAATAATCCTAATTTCAGGAAAATCCTCAACGAGACAGAGTTCACAGTCCAATACAGTGAAAAACAAGTGGAGACAAAATGGTGTCCGGGATCTCGGTATTTAAAGCCACAGAGAAACAGAGACACTTACATTCCATTGCGAAATTAATTTCCATAGGCGCGATTACGATTTTTGTCCACATGATGGCAGTGTGGGGAAAGGGGAGAGATTCAGTCAAGTGGATTGGTATGCTTTACATTGTATATTCGTGTCAAAGGCGGACAAGACTCACTTTGTCGGACTTGAGGACAAATTCGACTTACGAACATGCTCCCAGAACGGAACTCGTTCGTAAGTCGGGGACGACCCGTAAAGAGTTAATGATTTTTTTTTCTAACTATAACCGTGTAATGGCAATTAAATAACAGTAAAACTGTCTTAAACAGACATCCTGAGGATCCCTTTTACGTTCGTAAGTTAAGCAAACTCCAATCTAATGTCATGCTTTCTAAGTGTTCATCGAACGTCTGCGTCGCTCCTAAAACCCCAAACTGGCAACCTGTAGCGGACCGTAAGCCGAGGCCGTACCCTCTTTCCTTTAGGATTGAGCACTTTGGGGTTTCTGGAGAAGTGCATCTGCATGCTGCCGTCTTCACTCAGCGTCACCGCCACCTTCTTCAGCGTGTCATTACCGCAGTGTGGACAGAAAGACTTGTTCATGTTCGTCGTAGTCCTGAGAGTAGATGGAAAAAGTGATGTGAAAAAAAAACCGTTTGTTCATACAATACACAGAAATCATGCTCATTAAATCCGAAGGGGGAAGCTACGAGTGTCTCAGTTGCTGTTAGGAAAAGAACGGTTACTGAGATGAGACAGACAGACAGACATACAGAACTTAGAAAGGATAAAAACCCTCGACCAATAAAAATTATTTTTACTGAATTCCCGATCTGTGATTTTTCAGCAGCAGTATGGGGAAGGGACGGGGACACGGCCTGATCTCGTCACAGCCATCACATTAGACATGACTGATTTGTACCGTGCACATAAACGATTTTATGCATATAAGACAATCAAAATGTTTAGTAATGAAATAAAATATGCAATAAATAGACATTAAACCTCATTTAACCTTAACGTAGACACAAGCAGTAGAACAATAACTCGGAGTTCGGTTCTCACTTGAAGCAGGCGTGGCAGCGGAGGACGTAGTTCCTGGTGTGTTTGATGAGCATGCCGTTCACCGACAGCACGTTCAGGCCGATCTGAATGAGCACGTTCTGCAAAAAACAAACAAACCTTAAACCAAACACGCAGCAATCGTTTTAACTTAATTTCTGATTTGCAAAAACAACTTGACTAAGATGCCTGATTAAGCTATGGACATACGGAAGTTTATTAAACCCGTCTGGGATTGGCCACGCCTCCTGTCGGTCATTTTATAGACTTCATACTCTATGAGCTACAATATATCCTAGGGGCGGAGCTTTGTGAGCATGGGTGGGACCGGGGCGTGGGCTCAAGAAAATCATTCAAATAAATATCGAACTTAGTGTTAAAGACTTAATCTTACTTAAAACTCTAACCTAAGCCACCTTTAACAGCTCTAAGCAGTCACTTTTACAATTATGGAAATCCCACGCGTCACCGTGAACGTGTCCAAGTATCGTCTCGCGTGCAACTTCCTCACCTGCATCGCAAAGTCGGTGGTCACGCAGCCCACGGTGACGTTCTCCGACGGACGACATTCACCGGCGTCCATCTGCATCTGCTTTATGTTACTGGGAGTGATCCAGCCGCCTCCGTCGTCCTCCTGCTCTTCTTCGTCCTCCTCATCCTCGTCTTCCACTCCGTCCCCGTGGTCGCCGTTTTCAGCGCACGGAGACGTCAGATCCACTTGCTGCACTTTCTCGGTGACATCCTGCAACAGGATGTGCATTTCAATTAAAGAATAAGATGTGTACGTGTCTGCAGGTAAAAGTTTGTGCACACTTAAAACATTTGATAAAACAAAGTGATTCGTTAAGACCAAGAACAGGTAGTCAGCGACTTAGGAACATTCTAGTTACGAATTTCTGCAGATTCATTTCCTTAGGTGCGATTACGGTTTTTGGCCACATGATGGCAGTGTGGGGAAAGAGGACCGAGATTTAGTTAATTCGATTGTTATGCTTTACAGTGAATATTCATGTCAAAGGCGTCCAAGACTCAAGAACAAGACTCAAGACTTGTTCAGCTTTTAAGGAACATACTCCTCCAGTCCCCCCCCCCCCCAGTTTGCTACCAATTCACACCTAATAGCTACGAATAAGAGAGGGCGGGGCAAACATGCTTCCTTAGAGAGAGATAGAACCAGATAACGAGGCTGAGGCATCAACACACACTCAGGGGGAAAGCACTATCTGCCCTCTTCTGCATACACAAGCTCCATGGTGTCACTGGGATGGACAGGAGTGAGTGAGTGTGTGTGTGTGTGTGTGTGTGTGTGTGTGTGTGTGTGTGTGTGTGTGTGTGTGTGTGTGTGTGTGTGTGTTTGTTTGTTTGTGAGAGAATGCCCATTTGATCTCCAGCTGCTTTTTCGGGACAAGGATCCCATCAGAACCTAATGTATCGGACCACACAGGCAGACGTGATTCTGGTTTAAGCCACGCCCACTACGCAGAGCCAGATAACAGGATCAGCAGGAGGAAACCCTGACTAGACTAAAGAACTTACTTTAAGATTTAGTTATTATTTTTATCCAAACCAACACTTATACACATTTAACTTCTAAGGAGAAATCACGGACGTTGCAAACTTTTGGCACACGCCTCAACACGTTCCACTCACCACCAGCTTTAGTAACTCCTCATCGATGCTCGGTACGGGATCTCTCCAAAACTGGAAGCTGTTAAACTCCGAGACTTCAGCGGTCGGAGGCTCACGTGACACGGCGCCGACGTGAACGCTGCTGCCCGAGGATCCCTGTTACAGGGACAAACCTGACTGTCATTTCGCCAACTTATAACGAGCTGGGAAAAGACTTTTATAAAAGAGTTTTATAAGAGTCAAATACAAACCAGCAGCTCGAGCAGGTCATCGTCGATCCGGGGTACAGGGTCTCTCCAGAACTGGAAGCTGTTAAACTCGGGGCTCTCGGGAGCAGGATGGTCATGTGACGCTGCAGGCTGATGAACGTCAGACGCTGAGACAGCCGAGGATTTCTGGTTTATAATAACAACAACAATGAAAAAGAAGCTACTTAAGAAAAACTACTTTACCGGAGGTAGAAAAATAAATAAATAAATAAATAAATAAATAAAACAATGGAATAAAATGAAAATTAAGGCCTCGAAGGGAATCACTTGTTTTTTCAATTTAAAGTTCCTAGAAATCAAATTTAGTCACAGAAAATGTTAAAAATAAATCAAATGCACAGTTAAATCCAGTGTATATACAAAACTTTAAATACTTTGTAAATAATTATAATTATTAGATTATTTCCTTTATTAACAGTAGTTTAATTATTGTTTTTTTTTTTTTTCAAATTGAACTCAGTTTCCCAAACTGAAGAAACGAAATTTATTTGCATTAATTATACAGGGTGTCCCAAAAAAATTTACGTCACTTGAAATCTGTATAACTGACTAACTACATTACTAAATTAAATAGGCTTCATGTTGAAAAAGAAAATATTTATTTGATCAAAATTCCAACAACATATTTAACCGGATATAGATTTTATAGCCGATTTCACAAAGCTTCACCACAGATGTTCAGGATGCGCACCGCCTGCGACACCACACGCGTCAAGTCAGTAGTCCAGCTCCAACACGCTGACTTTCGGGCGAGTCCATCATGTGCTCAAGTGTAGCACGGGGATTATCTTCCCCCCCCCCAAATATGAACATTACGCTTGTTGACTTTTTAAGCTCCTCATCTTCAAGTTTCTGTTGCATAGCAACACAATTGAATGTAATTAAACTTTAGATAGTATAGGCAAGAACTGGCCATGTTGTTAGACTACGAAATTGTGTAATTTTCTTTGGGACACGCTGTATTACAAAATAGAATACATAATTCATTCAAAATCCTCACTTTGAACAATTAGATGCCACAATCCTGGACACGTTTACGAAATAACTTTGGTCCCCCCCTTAAAAAATAAAAATAAAACATCTTACTTTAGAAGGAAGGTGGAATCCAGCAATATTAACCGGAGCCTCTGGGTGTCTCTGCGTGCTGCGGACTTCCACCTAAAATACACAAAAAGGCACAATGTTAATTAGGGAGTCGTCCAAAATTGCTGTTTTAAAATAAATTGTTGCAAGGAAACGTTGCAATTCCTTGGCAATCCTACAGGTGGTGCACTAAACTACATCCAGTGTTTCAGTGGCAAATTATTTGCTGGTTGTTTAGAATTGTAACAAACTTTCAAATCAGTATATTTATAAAATCATGACACACAATCGCAATACTAATCAAAGCAGCACTGAGGTATCGTGATAACATCGTATCAGCTGCTCCCTGAACAGTTTTTATCCTCTTTATCTTTAAATTTTTTTTTTCTTTTTAAATGAAATAATAATCCTATTTCACTATGAATACCTTCACTGCTGGTTCCTTCTTTAAGTGAGCAGCTCCACCGGTCTCCAGCTCCAGCTGATAGGTCAGAGCCACAACCTTAATGTCTGTAGCTGAAAGGCTGGGATAATCTCCTGTCTTTTTCGCAAACTCACTCACTGGATAGAACACACACACAAAAAAAGAGATTAAATAAACTATAAAGTGAAGCTCACTGAACTGGAGTACGAGCCTGATGCGATTCACTCACCGAACCGGACGTGTTCTGGAAACGGCTCCTTGAAGTTGAGTTTGTAGGGTAAAAACGCCAAGCTCTTCTTCGTCTGTTTGTCCCGAATTTCGTTGACGACGTCTTTTAGTGTGTAAATATTGCTCCCGATTTCCTAAAACAAGGTGAAGGCACAGAGACACAAAACTCTTCTTACAGCACTGGACAGAAGGTGTTGATTCCTTTTCTATCAGCATCTCGAACAAGTCACAAATCACAGGTTTACAGTAACTCATTCCACGCAGTGGACTGGGAGGCAATAAATGACAAATGACAAAAAAGTCTGTCTTCAAGCAACAAGTCTTTGTAAACCTGAACATGACACGTTACGAAAACTTACAAAGACTCTGTGATTAAAACCAAAGAGTTCCACAGACTAAGGAAGACTGGACTGAAGAAGACGACTTACTAAGATTTCTGGATTTAAATCACAGACTTACTGACTGAAACCAAGGACTAATTGAAATTAGAAAAAGACTTCAATGAAAACGATGATGTACAGAGACTTATTTATTGAAGACAAAGTCCTACTAATAATATCTTGAGAGACAAAAATATAGTTGCAAGCAACGATAATCGGGCCCAAGCACCTGCGCCAGGGCGCCTAATGGCAGCGGATTCCAACCTGCTTGCTGAAGTTTAAGAAAAGATAGACACATTTAGTTTGGCTTTTAAAGCAGCCGGTGCCAAGAGGAAGGTTAAGTGTCTGTTTATTTCATCATTTACTTCATATAAATGTATTTTCTAAATGTTTTGATATGCAAAAATATGATTATAGTTTTGGAAATTCGTAATAGCTGTAATACTTTGGGTGGCTGGAACGGATTATCTGCATTGACATTATTTCCTATGGAAAAATGCGTTTTGCAATACAAAACTCTGCCTCTCGAATGGATTAAATTTATATGCAGAGGTTCCGCTGTGTGTATATGTATTATACTTGTAGTTGATGGTCTTTCGGCCGCTCCCATGCAGGAGTCTCTACAGCGGACCATCCAATCTACGCACAACTTAAGATCCACTTATTTGTCACTAATGTACCTTACAGCAAAGAGAAATTATTTATTTTTCATATGCCCCAGTTAGGAGGCTGGGGTCAGAACCCAGGGCAGAGTCAGCTAGGATACAGCTTTCCTGGAGCACATAAGGTCAATCAAGCTCAAGGGTTCACCAGTGGCAAATTGGCAGTGCTGGGGCTCGAACCCCTGATCTTCCGATCAGTAACCCACAGACACAACTTGGCACAGATTTTACACCGGATTCCCGTCCTGTCGCAACCTTCCCGGTTTATCCGAGCTTGGAACCGGCACTGTATCCAGTGGCTGGGGATTGGAATCGGGTTGGGAATCGAACCCGGGCCTTCCGCATGCCAGGCGAGAAACCTTCCACCAAGCCACCAACACCGCCAGATAGAAATAGATGTTATGATGTGTGATTGAGAGGAATGAAGCGTTTAAAGACCTCATCTGTGATTAGTTTTCTTTCTGTAATGTTAGATTAGTGTACATGATGGCTTACTCTAGGATTATTGCCATACTACACTGCTATACACAGCACCCTGTGTACACTGATAAAGTGCCAATAAAACTAAATCATGATTTACATCATTTATTAATTGTTTAATATGATAATAAACCACCAGGAGTGTATAAAACCCTCTAAACACACACACTCACTGTTTATTAACCTGGAGCAGAGCATAAAGCCAGGCTCATCACAGTTACAGCACGAGATAACGAGTCATACATCTAATAAAACCGCTTAAACGTGACAAAACGACAAAAAGCGACAACTCATCGTTTCAGTGTGAACCGTCGGAACCGACCTGCAGCGCTGCGCGCTTCAGAAAAGCGCCCGCGTCGGCTACGACATGCTGCACCGTGGTGGCCGCCATCTTCAGCGCGTGCGCTCGGTCTCTCGCGAGATCTGGACGAAGGCGATGGAAGGTGAAGAGGGCGCGTGGGATTCTCGCGAGACCGTTCGCGCGAGTTCTCCTGACGTCATGTGTTGATGTTGCAGACGCAGAAAGATGGCGGCCCGGTGGAGCAGCGAGAATGTGGTGGTGGAGTTCAGAGACGCTCAGGTACGAGCCTGCTGCCCTGCGCGGGGCTATTTAACGTGGTATTTACACCTCAGGGTGATGACCGACCCCTAGACTGTGTGTGGGAATTCTTATTGTATTACAGTGAACCTCTGTGTGGATGTGCCGCTTTATTTATTTACCCCAAAACAAGTGTCCAAGCTGGAGACAAACAGTCTGAATTTTAGTTATTAACATAAGTAGTGATTTATTTTTTAAAAACATTTAAGGGTAAAAAAAAAGCCTTCCTGCATTTGCCTAAATTTGTTGTATTGTCATTATTGTTGTTATTAATAATAATAACAATAATAATAATAATAACAACAACAACAACAACAACAATAATCAGTGGTTCCTGATCAGGAAATGTGTTTTGTTGTTTTTTTCTCTTTTCTAGGCTACTGCGATGTCTGTGGACTGTCTCGGGCATTACGCCGTCCTCTCAGGGTGTGTACATTCCCCCCTGATACCGCACTCATCTCATCTTCTATACCACTTTATCCTGTACACAGGGTCGCCTATCCCAGCGGACACCTTAGGGACACCCGGGGCAGGGTGTCAATCCGTCACACACAAACATGTACACACACACTCAGACGCTCATTCACACACTGACATGTAAAAATACTTTGCTACACGGTGCCAAAATGACTTACTTAATTGCCCCAAGTCCTTTCCACATCCTTGTATCCTTGTGTTTGACTTTGCAATGTTGCATTGATGATTTTCTGCCTATTTGAATTAACACGGGTTTTTTTTTTTTTACCGTTTACCTAAAGTGTGTTTGTGTTAATGCACTGGCTGAAATACCACTCAAACAATGTGTGTTTATATAGACAAAACTACCAAAGTATATGGCAAACCTTTTAAATATTGAATTCAGATGTTTCAAATAAAACTTCCTTCTTTTCTGTTCCTCTTCCAAACTCACAATTTCAGCGTATATGTAAAAAGAGCTAATGCTGAGCAACAAGCCAATCACTGTTGGTCACATTAATGTGGGAAAAAAAAATCTAATTGGTTTGTCTTTTGTTGTGGTTGCATATATGTGACACTTAAATGATCATCAAAAATGCTTAATATTACACAAAGGTAACCAGAGTAAATAAAAAATGCAGTTTTAAAATAATGATTTCATTTATGAAGGAGGGGGGGGGGAGGGGGTTCTCCAAACTGGGCGTAAATCCGTAAGACCCGTAAAAAGAGAGTGCGAACAAAATTCTTCCACAGTGATGTGAAAGACTCGCTGCGAAATATCGAAAACGCTTGGTTGCAGTTGTTGCCGCCAAGGAAGGCACAACCAATTAGAAGTTTTGGGGAGGGCTGTTAACATGGGTTTGGACACCTTTTAATAACAAATGAAATCGTCATTTAAAAACTGCTTTTGTATATACTTGGGTCATCTTTGTGTAATGTTAAAATGCAACAAAAATGCAAGAGGAAAAATAAACCCAGGAAGGGGGCAAAGACTTTTTCATGGCACTGTATAAGCATTTGACTGCATATCACACATTTGTGTATGTGACAAATAAAATTATAATTATAATTTTATAGTTAAATCATGAGATAAACCTGCATACTGTTTTTACTACATTTACAAAAACACATCTATATCCTAGCGATATAAATAGCACTGCATTGTTCTCTGATTTCTTTCTCAAATGTTTTCATTCCTGATTTGTTTCACAGTGATTGCGTGAATGTTTCAGGTCAAGTGTTGAACAAATCACTGCTGATACAAAACTACTATAAATACATGTCAAACTGTTGAACATTTCTTCATGTAGAACGATGCATAAGAGACGTGCACAGTGTAATTGGTTAATAAGTTTGGGTGTCTATACAATAAGACTAATGTGCAGATTTTTTTATTTTTTTACATTACGTGTTATGCATATGTCAGGAGAAGGTTTTTGTATGTCGTGAACCTGGAGGCGCCGTTGGAAGCTCCTCGAAAAATAGGCCGTCAGAGCAAGTGGGACGTCGGCACGGTGCAGTGGAATCCGCACAAGACGGAAGCTCACGTGTTCGCGGCCTCGGTAAGTATCGCTTCTAAGCCGGTTTAGTAGATTACACACACGATTAAAACACTTCAGATGTCCTGTTATAGAACAATACAGGTAGTCCCCGACTTACGAACATTCGAGTTAAGAATTTTCGCAGATACGAACAGACCGCGGTTCTACAAACATTCGTAGATTAAATTAAATCGAGGAAGTAGCTCATGTGTATTGTACAAAAAAAAAACACTACATTGCATCAGATACCAATGTTTACAATTATATGCAATATTTTTAGTTTGTAAGTGAATGTATAAAATGTTTAAGGTCAGGTATATTGTATGTGTGTGGGGTTGCAGGAGATTGGGGTCGACCTCACAGGTTTAATGAATCGGTCCGGGAGCACGATGATAGAAAATGTCTGTCCTGTAAAGCTGTCCTGATGGTGAATAATCCTAATTTAGGAAAATCATCAACAGAACACAGTTTACAGTCCCATACAGTGGAAAACAGCTCTGAGACAAAATAGTGTCTTGGATTCCCCACGCGGTTTAAAGGTGCAGAGACAACGCGTTACATTTGACACGCAAGATTAATTTCCTTAGGTGTGGTTACAGATTTTGGCCACATGATGGCAGTGTTGGATAAGAGATTTAGTCAAGTGGATGGTTATGCTTTATATCATATATTTGTGTCAAAGGCGTATAAAACTCACTTTGCCTGACTTAAGAACTAATTCGACTTACGGACACGCTCCCGGAACGAAAACTCGTTTGTAAGTCAGGTACTACCTGTAATCAAAATGATCCTTAATGGTGATGTTTACGGTGTTGGTGTGTGCCATGTGTTTGATTTGTGTTGTACGTCTGTGTACAGAGTAATCAGCGTGTGGACCTCTACGTATGGCGTGATGGATGTGGAGAATCTCACACATCTTTACAAGGCCACACCCGAGTCATTAGGTACCGTAATGAGAAAAACCTGCATGTTTGTTCAGTAGATTTGTGAGCATACACATGATTGGTGGACATTGTGTTTTCTATTCGATGTCACAGCGATTTGGACTGGTCGTGGTTTGAGCCAGAACTTCTTGTTACAAGTTCAGTAGACACCTACATCTACATATGGGACACAAGGTGAGCTGGGAAACACAACACTGTCCAAATATTAGCTTTTAGACGTCACGGAGATGTGAAAACATTCATTTAATTTCTACAATGCTGTGCAGAAGTGCTAGGCACCATGTTATTTATAGCACAAATGTTGTTATATATCCATATTTATCATGTCTGCATTAATATAAATATTTTTAAAAAATTCAATATTTCCAAACATGCATTAAATTTTTTTTAAATAAACTGGAAGAATGTTGTAAAGAAAGCAACATATTACATGCAAGAACAGTTTTCAGACAGAAAAAAAAATCCTAATGTAATCTCCTGGGTTTTGCATGAAATTATAAAATTTTGGCGCCCAAGAATTTTGTACAGCTTTTTAGGGGACATTGGTGGGAGAAAAAAAAAGGACATGGGACCTATGTCAAGTTTGGCGAGATCCCTTTAGGGGCTACATACTTTTGCACAGTACTGTAAGGAAAACAGCTGGTAGGTTTTACCGAGCACACTGGTGTATATTAGTTCATCTGGTAACGTTTGTTCTTTTCTGCTTTCATGCAAAACCCATATACGTATATTCATGCTCACTACACAGGCAGAGGTTTAACTGATGAGCACTAGACCTTTTATATTTTTCTCAATAGAATACCATAATTTAATAGAAGATTGACATATTATTTTAAAAACCCTCAAGTTATAATATTATATGTTCCTGATTATAATGGGGGAATGAGGTTAATAACTGCACCATGGATCTAAATTGAAATCTTATGAAATGTGTTTGCATTTGTCTTTTTTTCCCCCCCTCCTCTCTCCAGAGACACACGTAAGCCAACAGGAGCTCTGTCAGCTGTGGGTGAGTTTACACACTCCTTCGTTCCGATTCAAACTGAGCGCAAACAAATCACTCATCTTTCTTTGCCTTTATTCCCGGTTGTGCAGCCGGAGCATCTCAGGTGAAGTGGAACAAAAAGAATCAGCACTGCTTGGCTTCTAGTCACGACGGAGACGTCCGGATCTGGGACAGACGGGTGAGTCAGGGCCAGGCCGATTCAAACCACAGAGCATTAGGTCTCTCTAATAATGTTCTTTCCTTGCAGGTGATGTTTCTGTTTAATTATTCTGAAAAGACTTTATAATCTGCACCAAATCTACCAAAGTCATTTTGTGGAACCTGAGTTGACCTAACACAAGGGGAATGACTTGGTGGTGATATATTGGTAAAACAGCACTGGGACGATTAAATATATATAGTAAGTCCCTGACTTATGAACGAGTTCCGTTCTGGGAGCAGGTTTATAAGTCGGATTTGTTCGTAAGTCCGACAAAGCGAGTCTTATAACGTTTGACGCAAATATCCAATGTAAAGCATAAAAAAACAAACAAACAAAAAACACACTGGTTTGGTGTTTTGGTTCCGTATTATACATTCACGAGACCACGCCTCCAAATCATGAGCGGAATCTTCATTTAAAAGGAGGATGGGAGGACGGGAGGACGTTGGGGGAGGACAACGCTACATGGT
Source organism: Clarias macrocephalus (assembly GCA_011419295.1). Taxonomy (NCBI): domain Eukaryota; kingdom Metazoa; phylum Chordata; class Actinopteri; order Siluriformes; family Clariidae; genus Clarias; species Clarias macrocephalus. The sequence goes on along the minus strand of JAAGKR010003395.1, from coordinate 39,890 downwards.
GTTTACTGCACACTTGAACAGATGCCATTTTGTCTCAGAACTGTATTGAACTCTGTTTTGTTGAGGATTTTCCAAAATTAGGATTATTAGGACATTTTCTATCATCGTGCTCCTGGACTGATTAATTGAAACCGGTGAGGCCGACTCATTTCAACTGTCTCCTTAGTAATCGTTTCTATGTCATTCTGAATCGGCTCTAAAGTGTCGTTTTCTGCTCATGCATGGTGAGAGCTACATGGCTAAGTAGCGTCTAACACAAGGCTGAATCCCGGCTCCCTCTCTAACCCCCTAATTTAACGCCCCCAAGTGATTGTAAAGTTGACTTTATATTTTTAAATGTCTATTTTAAACTGTACTGCGCTCTCCTGCATCGTCTAGTGATAAAGCAATAATCTTGTCCACTGATGGTTAGAGAAAGCTATTCATTTGAAGGTGTGTTTACATTTGATGCAGTCTTTAATTATTAGTCAGTAACTAGTGTTCATTTCATCAAGGAAAATAATGAAGAAAAGGTCGTTGACAACTTTTTTTCCTGTGACTGAGACGTTGACGGATATCAAAAACGGTGACGAATCAGCATGCCATATTGTTAAAAGATGAAACTAAAATTGGCTTTAAAAAAAAAAAAACTTAATAAAACATCCGTCATTATTTTTGTCAGCATATAATTTTCGTTACAATCCCCTCGGATATGCTGTTCCTTCATTACAGCACGAGCGGGAGAAAGAGAAGAGCCGATATTTGGGTCTATTTTCTTCATAATGAACCGGTGTATAGTAATATCGGAGGGGAAACAATGAGGGAACACAATCGCTGTGAAAAATACCACAAACCTAAAGAGACGCATCAAGGCATACCATAATAATCACCCAGTTTTACAGCCTCTGTGTGATAATTACTGTATGTTACAATGTGTTAACATCATTATGTTGTGAGATATTTCATTGTATTTTATAACTAAACCTTTGCTAACACATTAAGCTAATAAGTTAGCAAATGATTGTGACCCATAGGAGCTGGAGTTAGCTAAAATAGGTTGAATGGGTTAATTTATAATATTATATAACTTATTGATATTATATCTGATTGCTAAAATGTTACGTTTTCATTGATTGAGACTAAACTAAAATACTTAATGGTTCCTCTGACTAAAACTAAACAACAATAAGATAAGATCGACTAAATATGATACAAACTAACAGGGACAGGTATCCCGGGACTAAGACTTAAGACTAAAAATGAAGATAGCCGACAAAATGAACACTAGTCAGTACTTGTATTTCTGTCTTTCAGAAACCCAACACTGCTGTCGAGTACGTAGCGGCTCACTTGTCCAAGATTCACGGCTTGGACTGGCATCCGGATAACGAGTACATCCTGGCGACGTCCAGCCAGGACAGCTCAGTCAGGGTGAATATAAACCACACCTCATGTATTATCATAATAATCATAAACGTCACATTGCGTTCAACACCGCAGTCCTGATTAACCGTATTGATCCGGACAGTTCTGGGACTACAGACAACCACGGAAATACCTCAATATCTTGTCCTGCCAAGTTCCGGTATGGAAGGCCAGATACACGGTATGTTTATTTTTCATCCGTTTGAGGAGGTTTCGCCAAACTTTATGCAATATATCTATAATAAAATAAAAAATCGATGATTTTCTCACATCTACTAAACAGGTAAGTTGAATTTTTCAGATGTATGATTGTGTTAGATCATTTAATGTATGATCATTAAAACAAGAAACTCTAAAAAAATATATATATACAATTATTAAACCTATTTCTAGACATTTTGTTCATTTTTGACCATTTATCTATCCACAGATGAATCTGCTCATTTCTAAAAAAATTTTTTAGGGAACTATGTAATTAATAAAACACTCGGGTAGCTTTCTGCGACCGCTCGTGATCCAACCCGCCTCAAGGTTGATTCATTTCCCATGAACGCACAACCTGTCTAAAAGTTATTTCTTTCTGCTGCAGCAGTTTCCCAGTTTAAAAAAAATAAATTTACCACCTTTTGGATTCGCACTTTAATGCTGTGGAAACATCTGGCAAATTTAGTTCTTTTTATCACTTTCGTTACAATCTGTATGACTGTTCGAGAAAATTTATTCATGCCCTGTATAATGTGGTAATCATGTGGATGTCATGTCTGTGCTGTAGTTTCTGTGGCAGTTATTTGTTTTACTCTGTCGCCCCGGAGTAGCCGTTCTCCAACGGGCTGGTGACGGTGATGGTGCCGCAGCTCCGGCGGGAGAACAGCCTCCTGCTGTGGAGTACGCTGGACCTCAACAGCCCCGTTCATGCCTTCGTAGGTCACGATGATGTGGTGCTCGAATTTCAGTGGAGGCCTCAGAAAGAAGGTGCGCAGTGGAAATGCTCGATTTCATGGTTTAAAAAGAAATAGATATTATTCATACGCAGAATGAAATACCGTTAAATAATGTATGAAACTGTAATAATGAGGTAAACGCAGATCATGTGCAGATGTTAAGAGAGAAGAAATCAGCGACGGGACAGAATCATGAAAATGGTGTATTTAATGTCACAAGTCGGTTCGTTCATCTCGTCAAGGGAACGTGTTTAAATGTTACTTTATTTTAGAACATTGCATTTTTTAGGATCCAAAGACTGCCAGCTAGTCACCTGGTCCAGAGATCAGACGCTTCGGATATGGAGGGTGGATCCTCAGTTGCAGAAGGTGAGCGCTGTAGGAGGAGTCATGTGATCACTGGGGAACATGCTAATTTTGTGGATTTATTGTTTATATTTTGTACTTGTGCTTCATTTTGAGTAGGTCGCCCCTTCTGCCACCAAAACAGTGATGCACTTTGTGTTCTGACACCTTTCCATCACAACCAGCATTAACCTTTTCATCAGTTTGATCTACACTAGCTCAGACTACACAGGCCAGCCTTCACTCCCGCCGCTGGTTCTCCGGGTTTCTTTCCTTGTATCACTTTTGGTACGTCCTGATCTCTGCAGCCTGGGAACGTCCCACAGGAGCTGCAGTTTTGAAGTTGCTCTGACCCAGTGCTCTATTCGTCACAGGTCAACTTTTATCACAGTAGCTACAGTTACAATATCTCGCTACAATGGCAGCTTGAACTGGTTGATGTACAAATGAACCTTTTGTCCCTGAAGCTGATGTTTAGGAAACGGAAATGGGCACGTGTAAGGATTTCAGTGACTTTGACGAGGGACAAATCGTGATGGCTAGAGGACTGGGTCAAGGAACTAAAACCAGTGAACCGGAAACAGGGTCGTGGGCGGCCAAGTGTCACCGATGCGCATGGAGAGAGAAGGCTGACCCGTGTGGTCTGATCCAGTATAAGGGCTAGTGTAGCTCTAATTGCTGAGAAGGTTGCTGCTGGAGTCAGAACACACAGCGCATGGGCGTTTATTGGCAAAAGGAGGAGCGGGTGGTCCTGATGATATCGCTGATCACGTGTGAATACAGTATAGTGTTGACGAAGCTTTTAGCATCGCTCACACTCTTATGTTTTCCACATCTTGTCTTTCACACTCGATTCAAAATGAATTCAAATCTCCTCATTCTACACACACGTCTCCACAGTATTCAGACCCGTCTTTAATAACACGTGGTCAAAACACCTTCGGGAGCAGTGACGGCCTCAAGTCTGCATGTGAGCGATGCTACAAGCTGGGGACACCTTTCACTCGGAAGTTTCGTCTTTTCCTCTTGGCAGAATCGTTCAAGCTCAACCAGGTTAATCGGGCGGGGTCAGTGCACAGCTTCTGTCTGGCTGCTCTACCATAGAGGCCTGATTGGTTCTAGTTCAGTGATGGCTGTCCCTTTGTACGTCTCTTGCATCTCCTCAAGGGAACTCAGGATCTCGTTCAGTGACCCTTGGGTTCTTGGTTAACTCTCCGACAAAGGCCCTTCATGCCTGAATACTCAGTTTCGTTGGTTGTTTTAAATCTCTTCCATCTGAAAATGATGGATGCTACCGTGCTCTCGGGTGCTTTCAATGCTCCAGAAGGTTTCTTGTTTCCTTCCCCATATATGTGTCTTGACATAATCCTGTCTCGCAGGTCTGTAGACTCGATCTCCTGGCTCTGTTTATACTTGCACAATCCACTACGAGACCTTAAATAGACAGGTGGATGATTTTTCCTAATAATGTCCAGTCAACACAATTAGGCACTTGCACATCTGGCATCTGGACATTATGCATCTGGTGTGTGTCAAAGATGTACTACATCAAGTGTTGTGACAAATGGTCCGCATACTCATTATTGAATAAATTAACAAAAAACTGTAAACACTAGTTTGTCTATTGTGCAAGATGGTGTGTTGAATAACGGGGAAAAAAAGATTCTGTTTTAAGATGTGAAGCGTAAAATGTAAGAAAACTTCAAAGGGTCACATGATCACCTAATCATTTTGATTCATGCATTTAGATTTTTGTACATTTCATACACATTTCTCTAGAGCTGCTTTGCTTTTTCAACCATTGTTGAAAGCGGTATATAAATACAATTGAATTCAATTCGATTATTATATATAATTCAGTTATCCACACATACTCCCAGCATGCACTATTTTTTTTTATTCACCAGCATAATCTGGTGTGTGTTAGTGCTCGCTTGTATGATTAGTCTGCGTGTTAAATGCTCAGTGTTTTTTGTTTGTTTTGCACCACATGACATATTTGTAACAGCGTGTTTAGGAGGTTAAGAAAAAAAGGGTATGTGCATGTAAGAACCTGTGTGTGTGTGTGGGCTGTTTCTTTTATAGCTATGCGCCAGCGACAGCGTGGAGGAGCTGATGGAAGGCATGACGCTCACAGCAGAGTCTGGGAAAAGGCTCCACTCTCAGGACCCCCCCCTGAGCCCCGGTCTAACTACCGACGCCCTGCAGGGTGAGACCACACCACCAACCGTCCAGTACTTGTAATCAGTGATGTCAAATCCTCCATTCTGATTGGCCATTGATTAAATCTTCCGTAGCAGCACTCAGTTCTGACAATAGTGCTGGTGCAGGTCATGGAGGGTAATATCAATGGACCTGTTCTGATTTGTCACGGTTTCTATAGTAACAGCTCATTCGGACGACACACTCATTATGTACAGTGCTGTAAAAAAGTATTTGCCAACAAAACATCATCATCAATACAAAGGAATGCAGTTTTTTTAAAAGATAATTATTAGGGGGAAAAACCTGTCCAAACCTGCCTGGCCCTGTGTGAAAAAGTTAGTGCTCCCTAAACCTAATAACTGGTTATGCATTCAAGCATTTGCGGTAATTCACCGGCGATGAGTCTTTCGCATCACTATGGAGGAATTTTGTCCCACTCTTCTTTGCAGAATTGTTTTAATTGATCCACATTGGAGGGTTTTCCAGCATGAACAGCCTGCTTAAGGATCTCACTCGGTTTTAAGTCCAGACTCTACGCTGCTCCAAAACCTTAATTATGTTATGTTATTTATTTATTTATTTATTTTATTTATTTATTTTTAACCATTCAGAGGTGAACTTGTTGGTGTGTTTTGGATCATTGTCCCCCTGCATAACCCAAGTGCGCTTGAGCTCAAGGTCACATACTGATAGCTGGACATTCTCCTTTAAGATTTTCTGGTTGAGCAAAGAATTTAAGGTTCCATCAATTATGGCAAGTCGTCCAGGTCCTGAAGCTGCCCCGGATTATCACACTACCACCACCATGTTTCACTGTTGGTACGATGTTATGATGAACCACTGTGTTAGTTTTATGCCAGATGGAACTAGACACACACCTTCCAAAAAGTTCAACTTTTGTCTCATCACTCAGCAGAATATTTGGCCAAAAGTCTTGGGGGTGATTGGGATATGTTTTTGGCGAACGTGAGACGCGTCTTTCAGTTCATACAGTTCTGTGGATCCGGCATGATCTTTTAGCGCTCTTCACTTTATCAGACAGGTTATATTTAATTCATTTCTTGATTCAACAGGTCTGGCAATAATAAAGCCCGGGTGTGGCGAATGAAATTTAATTTCCCGAGGGGCGGGGAGGACGGTATTACTTTTTCACATAGGGCCTGAATGTTTTATTCCTTACAGGCTTCATTTCAGTTATGCGTTCATGTCAGGATTCTGTCACTAAGAGAAGTACATTATCTAATATCTGCACTCTGAAGTCATCAATACACAAGAATAACCCTGACCTTTGACGTCTGTGTAGGTCAGATTGAGGTGTCCAGCGGTAGGCAGGACCCCGCCGGCCTCGCCCAGACTCTGCAGCAGGAGTTCTCGCTGGTCAACCTGCAGATCCGCAACGTCAATGTCGAGGTCAGGAACTATATTGGGTATATATTTATAATCCTTGGCTTTTTAAAGACTCCCTACTTTCAGAAAACTCCGCCTACAGATTGGTGTAATCCGTGTTGATACTGAAACACGGTGCTAGTTATTAATTTTATTATTATGCTTATGTGTGTGTGTAGATGGATGCCATGAACCGTACCTGCTTCGTCTCGGCTCACTGCGGTGCAAACCAGGTCAGGCTGGTGGTGAAGTTTCCTGCACAGTATCCAAACAACGCTGCTCCGTCTTTCCAGTTTGTTCCCCCGACCTCCATCTCGTCCTCCATGAAGACCAAGATACAGAAGGTACCGTACCTCTGGATGCTCTTCTTTATCACTTAGGAACCAAATAGTAAAGAATTCAACAAAATTTTCTACTAAATGCCAACTAACAGCATTTTAACAGCATTTGCTATTTAAAGAACATATTATTCAGTTTAATATTTAAAATATATTAAACTGAGTAATAATATGTTACTCTTACTTGATCTTTTTTTATTTCTTCATGTGGATTTTTATATGATTTATATATTATACATTTGATTACTTTAAATAGAGAAATTATATTACTTTAACAAATTGTTTAATAAAATATCTGTAGTGTTTATATAAAATAAACATCATCATACTTAAACACAACAAACGAGAAATTTATAATGGTGTGTATATACACAGTACATAAATCCCCGACTTACGAACATTTCCCCAGATACGAACGGACCGCGGTTCTACTTCAGGTTCAGTCACGGAAGTCGCTCACGTGTGTTGTACAAAAAATATACACTGCAATGCACCAGATACCAATATTTACAATTATATGCAATATTTCAAGTCTGTAAATAAATGTATAAAATGTCTAAAGTCCCGTATATTGTATGTGTGAGAAATGTGTTGGCCTCACCGGTTTCAATGAATCAGTCTGGGAGCACGATGATAGAAAATGTCTGTTCTGTAAAGCTGTCCTGATGGTGAATAATCCTAATTTTGGGAAAATCCTCAACAAAACAGTGTTCAAAGTCCAACACGGTGGAAAACAGCTCTGAGACAGAATAGCGTCCGGGATTCCCCTCACGATTTAAAGATTCTGGGACAAGGGCTGTTACATTTCACCTGCGAGATTTGTTTCTGTAGGAGCGGTTACGGTTTTTATCCACATGATGGCAGTGTGGGGAAAGGGGGACAGATTTAGTTGCTGGGATTGGTACTGTAGATTTTTTTTTGTTTGTTTTTTACTTAAGACATTCATAAGTCATTCATAAGTCGGGGACTATATACAATAAATTTCAATATCAATAATATTTAAGAAAATTATATACAGTGCTGTGAAAAAGTTTTCCTCCTTTTATTTTTTATATATATACACAGTGTGTGTGTGTGTGTGTGTGTGTGTGTGTGTGTGTGTGTGTGTGTATATATTTTGCCACATATAAATAATTGATATAATCAAACTAATTTCAATATTACATAATAATAATATGAGTCAATACAAAATGCATGTTTTAAGTTCAGATTTCATTTATTAAGTCAAAAAAGCTGTCCAAACCTACATGTCCGTGTGTGAAAAACTAATTGCCCCTACCCCCAACCTAATAACTGGTTGTGCCACCTTTTGGCAGCAACAACTGCAATGAGCACTTTCATGCTGCAAACTTTTTTTCTAAAATCAATAGTTGAAACAAATAGTTTGTGATGTCATCTGGTGTTTTTGATTTTTTTTCTTTCCTTTTTTAGATCTTGGCAGACACGTCGCTTCAGAAAGTGAAGAGGAATCAGAACTGCCTGGAGCCGTGTGTGAGGCAGCTGGTGTCCTGCCTCGAATCCGATGCGGTTAGTGCCACAACCCCAGCTGTGTTAGGGCGAGAAAAAAAAAAACACCACTAGATTTCTTAAGGAAGTTTGGATACAGTTAAATAACAAAATAAGAATTCTACATAACTGCTTTTATATAGTATTTATAACCGCGGTTTACACGAGCAGTTTGTGCCCTGCAGGAGGACGGCACTAATCCCCATGTGTTCAGTAACTCAGTGAGTCCCGCACTTCCTGCGTTCCCTCGTGTCACCAACACGTACGGCTCGTACCAGGACGCCAACATCCCTTTCCCGCGTACATCGGGTGCTCGCTTCTGCGGCACAGGTGAGGCCTTGTATTATATTGACGGTGTGTTCAAGTCAAACTGGGACTTTTGATTGTGCAGAATACACAGATCACACAGTTATGAGGAAAAAATCTTCTTTTATTTCTCTATATAATCCCCTGCTACGATAATGCACTTATACCAGCGTTTCACTAGTGCTTGGACACCATCATGGTAGAAAGTTTAAATTTTTTTCTTTCCAATCTTGTGGAATGGCTTAGCTGGCGCAAGGTCAGGGGGATCATGGTCAATGTCGGTGAATGATTGCGTGTACCAACTTGTGGGAACGCAAATGTGTCTCTTTTTTTCACAAATTGGTGGCAAGTTACCCATCGTTCTTTAAGGAATCAGGCGTTCCTCTCGCTGAACGTTTACGGGAACGACTGCAGTGGGCTCTGAGCCTCCTCAGCCGGCATCGTCATCACACTGTTCAAATGTTTTACTGCGGCTGAGAAGAGTCTCATCACCGTACTGTGCCTGTACTGTGCCTGTACTGTGCCTGTACTGTGCCTGATGTCTTCAAAATATGTCAATCGCATTTACATCTTCTTTCATCGAAAAGTCCCAGTATCACTTGAACGGCCTTCATAAATTTTTTTTTTATTGCTTGTTTCACTTTATGTAATTATATCTTTGTATTATATTATATTTTTATAGTTTTTATTCATTATAATACCTTACTAACAATATTTTGGTCTCTTTTCTAGGAACCACTTAAGACTTTTCTAGTACACCGTTAGGATTAAAGAATCAGAACTTGGCTATAATATAATTTAAACTTAAAAAAAAAATATATATATATATATATAATATAATATAATATATATATAATATAATATATATATATATATAATATATATATAATATATAATATATATATAATATATATATAATATATATATATATATATAATATATAT